>JASANH010000750.1:0-17370 GCA_030248295.1 Mesodorylaimus sp. YZB2_4 | reverse complement strand
TAGGCTTAGGCTTAGGCTTAGGCTTGGGCTTAGGCTAAGGGCTTGGGCTTAGGTTGTAGTCTTAGGCTTAGGCTTAGGCTTAGGCTTAGGCTTAGGCTTGGGGACTTAGGTTTAGGGTTAGGGTTAGGGCTTAGGCTTAGGATTAGGCTTAGGCTAGAAGAACTGGACTAGGCTTAGGTTTAGGCTGAAGGTTCAGGACTCAGGCTTAGGCTTAGGCTTAGGCTTAGGCTTAGAGCTTAGGGTTAGGCCTAGGATTTAGTCGGCTTAGGCTTAGGCTTAGGCTTAGGCTTGAGCGTTAGGGTTAGGCTTAGGATTTACGTTTGAGCTTAGGCTTAGACTTAGGCTTTAGGCTTGAGCTTAGGCTTAGGGTTTGGCTCGGGCTTAGGTTAAGGGCTTGGGTTTTGGTTCTAGATTCAGGTTTAGGCTTAGGCTTAGGGTTTGGGTTAGGGTTTTAGGGCTTAGGCTTAGGCTTGGCGTTGGGACTTAGGTTTAGGTTTTGGCTTAAGCTCAAGGTCTAGGCTTAGGCTTAGGCTTAGGTTCAGGCTTAGGGTTCGGCTTAGGGGTTAGGCTTAGGCTTTAAGGCTGTAGGCTTGGGAATTTAGGCCTTGGTCTTAGGCTTAGGTTTAGGCTTAGAGCTTAGGCTTAGGCTTAGGCTTAGGTTTAGGCTTAGGCTGAGTCTTAGGCTTAAGCTTAGGCTTAGGCTTAGGCTTAGGTTTAGGCACTTGGGCTTAGGGCTTTGGGCTTAGGCTTAGGCTTAGGCTTAGGCTTAGGTTAGGGACTTAGTTTTAGGCTTAGGCTTAGGCTAAGGGCTCTGAGGGTTAGGCTTAGGCTTAGGTTTGGGCTTAGGCTTAGGCTTAGACTTACCGTGTAGGTTTAGGTTGAGGTTAGGCTTAGGCTTAGGCTTAGGTTTAGGTTTAACCTTAGGCTTAGGCTTAGGCTTAGGCTTGAGGTTTTGAGCTTAGGCTTAGACTTGAGGCTTAGGCTTAGGCTTAGGCTTAGGTTTTAGACTTAAGCTCAGGGTTAGGGTTAGGGTTAGGCTTAGGCTTAGCCTCCAGCTCAGGCTTAGGCTTAGGTTTAGGGTTAGGCTTAGGTTTAGGCTTAGGCTTAGGCTTGGGGATTTAGGCTTGGTTTTAGGCTGTAGGCTAATTAGGCTTAGGCTTGGCTTAGGCTTAGGCTTAGGGTAATTTCACGGGATTTAGGTTTAGACTTAGGCTTCGGTTTAGGACTTAGGTTCAGGCTTAGGTTAGGGTTAGGCTTGGGTTGAGGCTAAGGGCTTGAGCTTAGGCTTAGTTTTAGGCTTAGGCTATTAGCGCGTAGGCTCAGAGGCTGAGGCTTAGGGTGGTAGTCTTAGGCTTAGGCTTAGGCTTAAGCTTAGGCTTAGGCTTAGGTTTAGGCTTAGGCTTAGGCTTAGGCTTTGGCTTAGGCTTAGGCTTAGGCTTAGGCTTAGGCTTAGGCTTAGGCTAGGCTTAGGCTTAGGCTTAGGCTTAGGCTTAGGCTTAGGCTTAGGCTTAGGCTTAGGCTTAGGCTTAGGCTTAGGCTTAGGCTTAGGCTTAGGCTTAGGCTTAGGCTTAGGCTTAGGCTTAGGCTTAGGCTTAGGCTTAGGCTTAGGCTTAGGCTTAGGCTTAGGCTTAGGCTTAGGCTTAGGCTTAGGCTTAGGCGTTGGCTTAGGCTTAGGGTTAGGCTTAGGCTAGATTACCACGGTAGTTTAGAGGCTTAGGCTTTGGCTTGGGGCTTAGGCTCAGGCTTAGGCTTAGGCTTGGGCTTAGGCTTAGGCTAAGGGCTTGGGCTTAGGCTTAGGCTTAGGCTTAGGCTTAGGCTTAGGCTTAGGCTTAGGCTTAGGCTTAGGCTTAGGCTTAGGCTCAGGCTTAGGCTTAGGCTTGGGCTTAGGCTTAGGCTTAGGCTTAGGCTTAGGCTTAGGCCCAGGCTTAGGCTTAGGCTTGAGCTCAGGCTCATGCCTAAGCTTAGGCTTAGGCTTTGGCTCAGGCTTAGGCTTAGGCTTAGGCTTAGGCTTAGGCTTAGGCTTAGGCTTAGGCTTAGGCTTAGGCTTAGGCTTAGGCTTAGGCTTAGGCTTAGGCTTAGGCTTAGGCTTAGGCTTAGGCTTAGGCTTAGGCTTAGGCTTAGGCTCAGGCTTAGGCTTAGGCTTAGGCTTAGGCTTAGGCTTAGGCTTAGGCTTAGGCTTAGGCTTAGGCCTAGGCTTAGGCTTAGGCTTAGGCTTAGGCTTAGGCTTAGGCTTAGGCTTAGGCTTAGGCTTAGGCTTAGTTTATGCTTAGGCTTAGGCTTAGGCTTAGGCTTAGGCTTAGGCTTAGGCTTAGGCTTAGGCTTAGGCTTAGGCTTAGGCTTAGGCTTAGGCTTAGGCTTAGGCTTAGGCTTAGGCTTAGGCTTAGGCTTGGGCTTAGGCTTAGGCTTAGGCTTAGGCTTGGGCTTAGGCTTAGGCTTAGGCTTAGGCTTAGGCTTAGGCTTAGGCTTAGGCTTAGACTTAGGCTTAGGCTTAGGCTTAGGCTTAGGCTTAGGCTTAGGCTTAGGCTTAGGCTTAGGCTTAGGCTTAGGCTTAGGCTCAGGCTTAGGCTTAGGCTTAGGCTTAGGCTTAGGCTTAGGCTTAGGCTTAGGCTTAGGCTTAGGCTTAGGCTTAGGCTTAGGCTTAGGCTTAGGCTTAGGCTTAGGCTTAGGCTTAGGCTTAGGCTTAGGATTAGGCTTGAGCTCAAGCTCAGGCTTAGGCTTAGGCTTAGGCTTAGGCTTAGGCTTAGGCTTAGGCTTAGGCTTAGGCTTAGGCTTAGGCTAAGGCTTAGGCTTAGGCTTAGGCTTAGGCTTAGGCTTAGGCTTAGGCTTAGGCTTAGGCTTAGGCTTAGGCTTAGGCTTAGGCTTAGGCTTAGGCTTAGGCTTAGGCTTAGGCTTAGGCTTAGGCTTAGGCTTAGGCTTAGGCTTAGGCTTAGGCTTAGGCTTAGGCTTAGGCTTAGGCTTAGGCTTAGGCTTAGCTTAGGCTTAGGCTTAGGCTTAGGCTTAGGCTTAGGCTTAGGCTTAGGCTTAGGCTTAGGCTTAGGCTTAGGCTTAGGCTTAGGCTTAGGCTTAGGCTTAGGCTTAGGCTTAGGCTTAGGCTTAGGCTTAGGCTTAGGCTTAGGCTTAGGCTTAGGCTTAGGCTTAGGCTTAGGCTTAGGCTTAGGCTTAGGCTTAGGCTTAGGCTTAGGCTTAGGCTTAGGCTTAGGCTTAGGCTTAGGCTTAGGCTTAGGCTTGAGCTTAGGCTTAGGCTTAGGCTTAGGGCTTAAGCCTAGGCTTAGGCTTAGGCTTAGGCTTAGGCTTAGGCTTAGGCTTAGGGCTTAGGGCTTAGGCTTAGGCTTAGGCTTAGGCTTAGGCTTAGGCTTAGGCTTAGGCTTAGGCTTAGGCTTAGGCTTAGGCTTAGGCTTAGGCTTAGGCTTGGGCTTAGGCTTAGGCTTGGGCTTAGGCTTAGGCTTAGGCTTGGGCTTAGGCTTAGGCTTAGGCTTAGGCTTAGGCTTAGGCTTAGGCTTAGGCTTAGGCTTAGGCTTAGGCTTAGGCTTAGGCTTAGGCTTAGGCTTAGGCTTAGGCTTAGGCTTAGGCTTAGGCTTAGGCTTAGGCTTAGGCTTAGGCTTAGGCTTGGGCTTAGGGCTTAGGCTTAGGCTTAGGCTTAGGCTTAGGCTTAGGCTTAGGCTTAGGCTTAGGCTTAGGCTTAGGCTTAGGCTTAGGCTTAGGCTTAGGCTTAGGCTTAGGCTTAGGCTTAGGCTTAGGCTTAGGCTTAGGCTTAGGCTTAGGCTTAGGCTTAGGCTTAGGCTTAGGCTTAGGCTTAGGCTTAGGCTTAGGCTTAGGCTTAGGCTTAGGCTTAGGCTTAGGCTTAGGCTTAGGCTTAGGGCTTAGGCTTAGGCTTAGGCTTAGGCTTAGGCTTAGGCTTAGGCTTAGGCTTAGGCTTAGGCTTAGGCTTAGGCTTAGGCTTAGGCTTAGGCTTAGGCTTAGGCTTAGGCTTAGGCTTAGGCTTAGGCTTAGGCTTAGGCTTAGGCTTAGGCTTGGGCTTAGGCTTGAGCTTAGGCTTAGGCTTAGGCTTAGGCTTAGGCTTAGGCTTAGGCTTAGGCTTAGGCTTAGGCTTAGGCTTAGGCTTAGGCTTAGGCTTAGGCTTAGGCTTAGGCTTAGGCTTAGGCTTAGGCTTAGGCTTAGGCTTAGGCTTAGGCTTAGGCTTGAGCTTAGGCTTAGGCTTAGGCTTAGGCTCAGGCTAGATTACCGCGGTAGTTTAGAGGCCCAGGCTTAGGCTTAGGCTTAGGCTTAGGCTTAGGCTTAGGCTTAGGCTTAGGCTTAGGCTTAGGCTTAGGCTTAGGCTTAGGCTTAGGCTTAGGCTTAGGCTTAGGCTTAGGCTAAGGGCTTAGGCTCAGGCTTAGGCTTAGGCTTAGGCTAGATTACCGCGGTAGTTTAGAGGCTCAGGCTTAGGCTTAGGCTTAGGCTTAGGCTCAGGCTTAGGCTTAGGCTTAGGCTTAGGCTTAGGCTTAGGCTTAGGCTTAGGCTTAGGCTTAGGCTTAGGCTTAGGCTTAGGCTTAGGCTTAGGCTCAGGCTTAGGCTTAGGCTTAGGCTTAGGCTTAGGCTAAGGCTTAGGCTCAGGCTTAGGCTTGGGCTTAGGCTCAGGCTTGAATTAGGCTTAGGCTTAGGCTCAGGCTTAGGCTTAGGCTTGGGCTTAGGCTTGAGCTTAGGCTTAGGCTTAGGCTTAGGCTTGGGCTCAGGCTTAGGCTTAGGCTTAGGCTTAGGCTTGAATTAGGCTTAGGCTTAGGCTTAGGCTTAGGCTTAGGCTAGATTACCACGGTAGTTTAGAGGCTTAGGCTTTGGCTTAGGGCTTAGGCTCAGGCTTAGGCTTAGGCTTAGGCTTAGGCTTAGGCTTAGGCTTAGGCTCAGGCTTAGGCTTAGGCTTAGGCTAGATTACCATGGTAGTTTAGAGGCTTAGGCTTAGGCTTAGGCTTAGGCTCAGGCTTAGGCTTAGGCTTAGGCTTAGGCTTAGGCTTAGGCTTAGGCTTAGGCTTGGGCTTGAGCTTAGGCTTAGGCTTAGGCTTAGGCTTAGGCTCAGGCTTAGGCTTAGGCTTGAGCTTAGGCTCAGGCTTAGGCTCAGGCTTAGGCTTAGGCTTAGGCTTAGGCTTAGGCTTAGGCTTAGGCTTAGGCTTAGGCTTAGGCTTAGGCTTAGGCTTAGGCTTAGGCTTGGGCTTAGGCTTAGGCTTAGGCTTAGGCTTAGGCTTAGGCTTAGGCTTAGGCTTAGGCTTAGGCTTAGGCTTAGGCTTAGGCTTAGGCTCAGGCTTGGGCTTAGGCTTAGGCTTAGGCTTAGGCGTAGGCTTAGGCTTAGGGTTTAGGCTCAGGCTTAGGCTTAGGCTTAGGCTTAGGGCTTAGGCTCAGGCTTGGGCTTAGGCTTAGGCTCAGGGCTTAGGCTTAGGCTTAGGCTCCGGCTTAGGCTTAGGCTTAGGCTTAGGCTTAGGCTTAGGCTAGATTACCGCGGTAGTTCAGATCACCTCCTGTAGGAGCATGATTTAATAACCAGTAGTCTGAAGCAAACGAAATTCAGTTGCGTTGCAGTAAAGGTTGAACAGAAGGGTGCTTTCGGAACAACTATATGGTATTTGAACTTGAAGGCCACAAGCGATGATTGTTTGACCTTCTCCTCACCCTTTGGATATTTCCCGTTCGCTGCAGCGAGCACTAACTTTTGTGCGGCCGATCGGCTTTTCGACTCCGCCCACTTGAGCGGACCCAGTTTTATCCTCAGCCGGTGTCGCGTCAAAATGTGTCCGGCGGACGTCCCCTGTCGTAATAAGTCCGGGGTCATCGAAATGTGTCCGCTTGCTAAATTAGGGAAGTCAAACGAAGGACACGCCAAAAGCCTCACAGAGACGGTCGAATTATAAAAGAGCAAAGGCGTAGCCGAATTGCACTGAACCTGGAATGAGTACCTATTAATGAATTTATCTACTAATTGAATATCTGTACTGATAAGTTGTGATACATCGCCCCGTTTGACGAGCTCCTCATTTAAAAGGCTTGTTACACATTTTAAACACAAGACTGCTGTAACACCAGAACGCTGGAACGCTGGAATAAGTTTCTTCTTTTTTGCACAGTGTGGTAGAGCGCAGTATATGCTACAGCAAAGTGCGGACTAGTACTGATACTCATGAGTTATTCAGAAGCGTACAGTCCTATATCAATTAGTTCTGACCTGATTGCTAATTATTTATAAGTGTGATCTTTATCAAACACAGGGATGAATTTGGAAGCCCGAGACAAGCTACAGTAACTACAGTGTAGTGGCATAAGTAGACAGACATAACCAATAAAAAGCTTGGAAAAGGCAAATCGTGTTGTCATGGGGGAGAAACAATGTCTTTTTTGGTGACACATTACGATAACCCCGGACACATTACGATGGCAGACACATTACGTCATGACACCGGCCAGCAGTGGCATCTTATACAGGCTGTGCGGGGACACGCAGCACCATCCCTCTGCGTCTCCATTAGAAGCCCCTTCACACGAGGACATCCTGGACTGCACACCGCCTTGGACGATGGAGTGAGGGCTTTGAACCCTTCGACAGCTGAGACTGTCTCCTCGTTTGGCTTCCATCTCTCCACTCGAAGCACCTCGACGGTACCGGGTGAGTCAGCCACGGCCTGGCGTGCAAGGTCAGCGAGGGTTGATGGTTCGCGAACCGACCTCCATCACCTGGGATCGAACCCGGGACGAGTCCAGCCACTCGCTCCTAAGGAATAGTACCAAACGCCGAACCTCTGCGCAATCGCGGTCAGTAGTTGAATTGCTAGGTTGGGGTACATAAACCGAACATCCTGCCCTTAGATAAAAACTTCGTCCCCCAATTTTGATTGCTGTAGAAGTCGCAAATTTAGAATTAGCATGGACCAAAAATATTTATCACAAAAGTTTCGTAAAATCTAGGGGCTAAAATAACCCGCAGACCCGAATGCAATCAATATTTCATTACGTGCGGCTAGCAGAAAACATCTAATCAAAAATGATGTCGAAGTAATCGCGAATTGCTAGTTCACAATAACATCTACAGCAGAGCCAAAAGCCACAACTACAATTTCTCCATCTTATAATCGTAGTGTTTTTTGCTTTCTAAAGCGTACTTGCGAAGCATCTTCATTACGTCCGTCTCGAATTCGTCTGGTGTGGGACGTGCTTCTGAAATCGAATAGGTACACGCAAATGACAGGAACGTGAGACAGACTTGCTCAAAGAGTAGCGCAAATGAAGACGTGCGAGTCCCCATCCCACCAGACTTGTGAACACTGACCACACTGACTGTCTGAGAATAGGGGCGTCGTCTGGTGCCAGGTTCATTTGCTAGCTCGACTTACATAAAAGAGGAGACGAACAAAACCTCACAGAAATAAAAAGTAAAAGTCAGCATGTCAAAAATTTGTAATGATATAGTGTGCAAGTAGAGAATTTCTCTACAAAAATGGGAAAAAACTGACCGCGATGTGATCAAGCCTGGCAGACGAGTGTATCATTAGACTGAGCAGTTGCAGGTACTAAAGGGCCTTGTTCCACCAGAAGACTGGGTTCGAGGACGCACTGCGGGACAAAAACTCGAGCTAGAGCGAGGCAAGTATTGCGACTATACCTGCGGCTGAAATATCAATGCGAGGGGTTGACGTGTCCCAGCCAGGGGAGATCATTAGTTCTCTCACTAGCCAGGGAGTCGAGGTTACAATGGGATCATTTGCGAACATAGGCGACCCCATTGCCACCGAATCGACAGTCCGGCAGAATCAGAGTCTTTTGATGTTATAAAGAGGCTATACATATGGAAGGGAAAGGAAAACAGTAATGGAAAAGCAGATCTGGATATGCCCTGAAGAATCAAAATTGGCTAGATAGCCGTCCAGCTATTGGTTCAAGGAAATTGGCGTAAGGATGCCCTTACCGATATTTGTCTTTGGTCTCTTTACACTTGAAAAAAATCAAGTTCTCAAGGTGGATTACGCCGCATGGTCTCGGAATGCCAGGAGTATCTCAATAGTATGCGACACACTATATTAGTACGCTGAACAGGTGCGAGTTCGAACCCCACTCAAGGCACAAGTTTTTACACATGTGTCCTGATTGCTAATGTCCAACATTTTTCCATTTAACCAATGCAAAGCTTAATCCAGAACAGAAACAAGCTTACCAGTGATCCAATAATAGATATCCCACTCGTTATGCCCGCCATTCACCAATCGATCATAAGTATCGATTTGAGACGCATTCAATTCTTTCAAATGTTCACGACAGAAACCGCTAAAATTGCTTGCAAGTTACAAATGCGAAGACATCAAAACACAGATAAAATTAGGGGGCACGCTCATCGTAAGAGTCCACATACTACACGCACCATGCCCCATCGACTGCTTCAAAAGGGTCACCGCAGTGTGTGATCACCGTGCTGTCGGCCGCTTGAGGGAGCCCGACATTCTTGAAGAGCCAGTAAGCATAAGAACGGGCCCCTAGCTTGAATCGGGACTCTCTCGCTCGAGTCGACTCTAACCAATTCCAAGTTTTTGGGGAGCCGTCTTTCGCGGTAGTACATCCCGCTCGCAGACCTGTGGTGTCGGGGACTTCGATTAGCACACTCTCAAGGGGCCTCTGCGGCCGTCGTTTCCGTTTGGTCATGGTAGAGGTGTCCAGGAGTTGACTCCGGGGCAGATGCAGGTTTGTCCGTGAGGACAGTTAAGACATCGTCGTGCATTGCTGTCTTCGTACAGGGTGCTATGGCGTTGACTTTGGTCGTTATTGCGCCATCGACAGTGGAACTGTCAGCTAGCAATGGCGCGTATTCGACCAGCAGATACGCTGGTGTACCGTCACACAGAGCAGTTGCAGGCACTCCAGATATGCGCTGCTTAAACGTCTGAGTGGCTCAGGAATCAGGGTCTCAGTGATCGATATTCACACGATACTTTCTACCCAGACTTAGGGGTGCAAAACAACCTTAAACCGCTTGCTTGTATGATCAGCACTAACTCTTCGTCACGCGAGCCTAGGTCACAACACCAGTATCACCACCACACCCAATCTTTTTTTGTGGGTTGGGCTCCGTGCCGCCCCAGTTCCCCGCGGGACTTCCAACCCGTTTTGCCTATAACCGACCAGCAGTCATGTTATGATAAGCGAGGCCGTGAGGTGACCAGGTCTCAGGGCAGCTTCCCTCCATGTCTCCACTGGGAGCACCTCCACACGAGGGCATTCTGTGCCTGCATCAGCGTCCGAGAAGAGAGGGACCTTCCCGACTGATGTTCGAGAACCAGTTTCCTGATTCTCTACTCGTTCGGCACTCGACGGTACCTGGTGAGTCGTCAGATCCAGGTGTGCAAGGCCAGCGACGGGCTTACTAAGCTGCTGTCCTCAGCCGGAACAACTACGGCCTCCCGGTCAGCATTGCTGGCCCAAGCAATGCCAACCAATGACCAACGCTTTAACCAACTGAGCCACCACTGCTCTGACCACACCCGATCTATCCTTAACTTCACCTTCACCCATCAGCCCAACTTACCCCAACAGTATATCGCACTCCAGAATACCTCGTTTTGTACTCTGATACAGCAGCCGTGCTCTTTTCTTCTCCAAACTTTCACCAGGTACATTCGTTCGTGCTCCTCCCAAATTTGTCACCTGACTACTGCTGCTTAATAATCGATCACATGCTGATGGCATAGAAGATCGAACGCTTCGATATAAGTTGGTGACCAGACGCGTAATCATTATACTAAAAACACAAACATTTTCACCTGTTTTTGAAACATAACCCATGAGGTTCTAAAATATATGAGTACAACATCAGTTTAAAGCATTAATCCGGCCTTCACTTCATCCCTTTACTGACAGGAAAAATGCAAAACAGACTGTTCATACGCCGACCAACAAAACCATTGTCCACAGTCTAAACCAATACAGGGGATACGAATTAGTGATAGTCGCCAGGCACACTTGTCCATCCCACCACATGATTACCCCTCCATTACCACGACTCCCAGTAACATCTACACCCATCTAATCGCCATATGAAGCAAGCTTATCTTCCAAGGCATCTTTATCTGTAAGCACTGGAATCCTTATGACCAGCCAGTCTTCTCCCATCACTGCCAGATACAATACTGCGAGTAACTGATGTGCTCGATTCCGTCACGGTCGCGTCACCGCCGCCTCCTCTTCCGCACCCGCCATGGGAGCACACCGATGAAGCGACAATAATAACGACAACGATGATCAGCACAACGCACACAACACACAGGATCATTTTTTTCTAAAAAGAAAGTGCCAACTAAATTTTAACATCGCCTTTTGAATCAAGCCTGCAATAATCTGCACTTTAGAATCGATGTCGGAATATTGAAAAAAAAGCGCCATATTCAGATTCAGTACACACGTTTCAGTCGAGTAATCAAAATTCTGGACCACCAGCCCTTTGTAAAAAAAACCGAAATTCTTGATTATAAAGGGGGACCCTTGCGAAACGAAAATTTCGACTTCTCAAATAATCGAGATAGTGGTCCAGAATTTTGGCTACCCCTATAAAATGTGGGTGCTGAATCTGATTATCACTCTTTTTTTCAATATTTCGACATCGATTCCAGAGTGCACTTCGTCTGTAAAAGTCAAGTCTGACATTTAAGATTTTTAAATTAACCACTTTTATGCTCATCCCTTCTGGGGATAGGTCGGTATCCCGCCCGATCCCGATCCCGACATTCAGGCATAGAAATTCTGCATATATATAGGCATAAGCACGCTAAGTACTCTCTGATCCATCATTTGCCATGAAGATGTAGCAGCAGTAGCGATGAAGAGCCAACAGCTCAAATCGATGATAACCATAGCCACGCTGATTTTGCTTAAGCCCAGGATGACCTTGCTGGACGTGTATCGAAGCTGCAAATGTACTCTTCAATTTCAGCGTATATATGATTGGAAATGTGCCTAAGAAAATGCTTAAAAAACCAGGATGACTAAGAAGTGTGCTTCAGTGAGGAAAATAGGCTCATAGACAAAAAAACAGAAAAACGCTAAAATCCTGATCGGAATTGCCCTGATTCTGATCCTGATCCCAGAAAAAGTGATTCCGACCTACAGTATGTATCCCTAATCCCTTCAGACTATAGAATGACATTCACGCTCCAATGTCAGCGGTTTCTATTGACAAATGAAAAGCGTTCAACCCCAACAACCACGAACTGCTGCCTCGATGTATGCTTGATGACGCTAGCAAGACACCATACAATTACATATGTCAGTTACTGAAACTTTAAGACTGGTCAATCGACACCGCTATCGCTTTGTAGAGTAATCACATTCACCAAGTACGATCGCTTAATCAGTCAGCAGATCCACATCGATTGATCAATCGATAGCTTTCAAAATCACAAATCAATAAATTACAGATTTATCAATCCCGAATTCTATGAGGTAAGTCAATTGCTTTCGATTGATCAAGTTTTGTAATCAATCGATAGATCATTATCGATGAATTGGTCCACGCAAGCTTTCATCTAATTACCGTAACCAAGCTCAGCAGGCGTAGGAGGGAGTGTGGCCAACCGAAATCTGTGAGACAAAAACTCCGACTAACGACTATACTTGCGGCTGAAACATCAACCCGAGAGGTTGACGTCTCCTAACCGAGGTAGATCTATTACTCTCCCACTTGCCACGGCCACACTACACAATTACTTACCCGACGATATCGATCACGATGTATCACAGCAGATTTGATTTGTTTCTTCGCCTTTTCCGTGTAATCCATAGCCAGCTGCACATTGAACTCGATACTATCGATTTTTTCACCCTAAAATTGGAAACCTCCATCTGGAAAACTGCCAAGTCGCCAGCCAACATCAGTACCTGCTCTTCGACCAACAAGGCCATATCCTGGAACATTTGATGCAGTTCACGAACGCTCGCCTCCAAACGAACAATATCAGCGTGACGAGCTTCGATATCTTCCAACATCATTTTTGCTTTTCCTTCCTCCAAAAATATCTGAAAAATTTTGATCATAACCCAAAGTCCAGAAAATATTCGTCATTGCAGCAATTTTCTATCAAAAACCTGGATTCGAGACTTGGAAATGGCATCAGTTATCCCAACCAGAAGGCGTACAGCATGGACTGCAATGATCACAAAGCACTGATCAATCGAAATCTCACTCAAAATTAAGTTATCGATCGATCAACGTTACGAAAATTAAAATGGCAACTTACCCCACCCATTCTTCGATATAGATTGCCTGATTCAATTATTTCATCCAATTCTTCTTCCCCGATTGGTTCACCAGCTGAAATGTAAACTTATTCATTCTCACAACCAAGCAACAACAGCAACATTTTTACCATCGATCGCTGATTAGCAAGCATCGGATCGATCAGTTTTTCTGATCGGCAAGCACGGATACTATTGCTGGCAACTTGGGAATATTGCACACGCTTCGTCCAGCATGATTCCTTCGCGCATTTCAAAGGCAGGATCACTGAAAGTGATAGAGTGATGGCCACCAACTGGTAAATGCACAAGCAACGCAAAGGAAGCTCTATGATCCTCAAATTCCATCCTCTTATACCATCATGAAATTCAACGCATAAATCCTTCAGTTTCCTTCAGTTCGTTTCCCCTTTTTCCTTCAGAACTCTGCTTTTTCTGCACTTTCATTCTTCCCACTCCTCTGACTCCATGGCGCGCACAGGGGTTGGACAAGCGCAGTTTTAGACCCCTGTTTTTCAAGTATTCTCACAGTGTCTGACAGTTTTCAAACTGCCAGGTAATCACACGAAATCAAAAATTTCGTGTGCCAAAGACAACCTTGCCCCCAGTCGAGGCAGAATGTGCGGCCTTTACAGTACCATCATCCCACAAAACACCCGAAAATCAAAGAAACCAGTAGGTGACCAGCTAGGACACTGCAAAACTGATAAGAATACTGAAAAAGGTCCCAAAATAAGTACCCCATAAGGTTTCTTGCAGCGAAGTATATCTGATGGCGATTACTCTTGAATGACTCCAACAGATTTCTTTGAATCCACATGCAAAACAATGTTCTCTAGATTTGGGATATCAAGAGCACTGCAAAAGTTTACGCTCCTCTTCCGAATTTGCAAAAAAAGTGCAAACAATTGCACCGATATCGATCAAGTCAATGCCGACCGACGCTGACGCATGGCTTTGCAAGGGCTGTGCGTGCAGTGATTTCAAAGGCGCAAAAGCTGACAACAGATGCCGTGCCATTAAAACCTAAGAAAGCCGCAAGCTGGCACGTCTGAAACACATGTGCACAACAGTGCCAGAGTAGCAAAACACACTGGGCTTCGGGTGCTTCCACAATCATCGAGGACATGCCCTAAACGTAGGACGGTCATATCACCATTATGTGGGATAGGACTTGGGCGCATGAATCAATTAGGATCGAGCTGTAAGCCTGGCTCCAGCCACTGCGAAGAAAGACCCGCTGAAAACAGCCTTGCCATACTGTACCTGTATCTCAGGCCAAACTGACCAGTTCCACTAAGAGTCTCAGGACACAACAGGCCCTGTCATACTCCAACACCCAGTCTACCAACTCTGCCTATCCTTCAAACACACCTAATCATGTTAACAACGTCCTCTATTTTACGGACCTCTCCAAGCAATCACAAGGCATATGCGCTTGAATGCCCAACTAAGGCTAAAAGACTACTCTAATGTATTCGTACGACATAGAAGTCCCAAAACGGTTGGCCAAGTGAATAATGGGCAAGCACTTACTCAAATCAATGTACGACTTGATTCGTTTTGTACACAGCTCTCTATATCGAACCTGCTCTTCATTATAGGCTCGCAACGCTTTCAGCAGCCGCCGATTTAATGCTGCCAACTGAAATTGCGCAGAGGATAGTCAGCATGGTCCAGAATACAGTAAAGTTGATGGCTCAAACACGCCCCTTATCTTCATGCTATGATAATGATGCTGCGTGGCTTGCACGAAACATTACATCGAGACGACGATGTAAATGCCCACTCTCAATAACATACGACCTGCAGGACCAACCCAACAACACTCACGATCAGCATGTGTCTGACTAAGGTCACCTCACAGGAGCAATACGCGCCATGCCATCAGAGAAGGCAGGCGTTTTCTTGAGTCATGGGAAGTGCGAAGGGTGGACACACACATCCTATCAATTCGGTATACATAACTCACTACATACTTCGGGGGCATCCTCAAGGTTAGCCCTCCCTGAAATAGCTGCAGTGTGTAGGTCAAGCTGACGGAGAGGTCTGCCTTCGTCATTTGCGATTCCAAAGACATCAGAGAACTTCAGTGAATCGAGGAATCAGGATTCTTGAATTTTTAGCGGTACCTGCCCAAAAGCTAGAAATCCAGATTACTGAAGGAATTCCAAAATTTTCTGAGTCTCTTTAGCCGAAACACCTCTTTTGCAACGCGAACTGTGGGGCTAGGATACCATCCAGTTTGATTAATGATCGCACCAACATCATCGAACTTCGACCCCAAACCTGCTCACCTGATTTTCTCGTATCCTATCATCAGCCCTGGATTTATCCGTGGCTACACCTTGCTGCTGCACATTGCTTTGCGTACTTTCCAAACCACTGGTCCGCTGGAGCTTGATTTTGTCAAAGTCACGTTCCATTTCTGAAAGATGAAAACCAATGTGTCTAAAAACATAAGCTGGATTACACCTGCTCAAAGCATATGAGCTGTGTGTATGGTGATCATGCTTGGCAGGCCAAGGAGAGAATGCAAGTCCAGCATCGACCGACCCACCGACCCGGCTGAACCGACCCGCCGATCCGGGCCGGATCGGTTTGGGGAACCGACCCAAGCTGTGGGTCGGCCGGATCGGAATTTTGAATTCCCGCCAAAATATCTTCTCTGGCGTCCAGTCATGTCTTCATGCAGGCAGCTACGATCGACAGTTTAACCGATTGGACTGGCCGCCCATGCATGACATCGACGCTATTTTTGAATTTTCGACCCACCCACCTTCTGTGCACATAGGAGCGCGGGGGCTCATGGCTTGTAAGAGGCTGATTGGGGGCAACCCTGACTGAAACGCGTCAGTTCTATTCTGGCTGAAGACGTCAGTTTAGGACACCCGTTCTCAGAGAACTGGCAGTGGGCGATTCAACAGGAATTCAAATGGAGGTGGAAGTGGTGCCCTCGATTGAGAAAACTGGTCCTAACTGCCAGTCGGGGCCCTCCGTTCTTGCCCTCTATCATCCGAGGAGCAGCCCTCAGTGGAGCTGTCAGGGGGAACCTTCCATAAGAGTTAGTCGCCTCACAATGGCTGCTCGTCAATATGACTGCTGGCTGGCAATTGGCAAAACCCATAGGAGTTTGAGGTAGATAGGGGTCCACCCCAAAAACATATAAAAAGCTGTCCTCGTACCAGCCACCTTCCACTCTAAGAAGTCAAGTCTAAAACGGAACGGGATATTGCAGGTGAAGTTGGACGAGAAAAATTTGTGAAATTCTACGCTGTCAGCTTAAACAGCATGACGCAAGGGACGATCACGTTACCTTATTCCCAAAGTTCTCCTCCCCTGTCCGTTTTTGTCCGAAATCCGTCAGCCCCTTCCTCCTTGACTGCGGGTTTCTGATATCGGATGGTCCTTTATCAAAGGAAGACAGTGCATCATGCCAGAAAACAAATGAGTGGGCGCAACACAATGTTGGGTCAGGTGGATCGGGTCGGTTCTGGATCGGGTCGGGTCGGGTCGGTTTGGCGACCTCACACCCGGGTCGGTCGATGCTGGATGCCAGTGGGACAAACGCCGATTGCAGCAAGGCGAGTACACCTACGGCTAAAACCGGGGGTGATCAACCCACCCATTACATTCCCCCAGGCAGTGCGATTGCACTTGGTCGGCTGTAATATATGGTCAGTTTGTGTGTGCCTTATCGCTGTTCCTAATCTGACGTATACAAAGGAAAGGAATGAATCGTAGTTTGCAGGTGTCATCGTGGCGAACAAGATTTTGCGAAAACTGGAGGTAAGTTTCAGAATATGGCGACAACATTTTTATTTAAAACTCCCGAGTGCCCCCTCAATCCTTCATGCACTGTGTCTTATTCCGCTAGTACCGAACCCAAAGTATTCTTCAAGCTTAGGGCTGTTAAAAAAGGCGTCAATGGATGAATCAGCATGCACCACCCCCCCAGAGGCAATATAATGGGGGATACCTTGGTCACCGCACCTACCTTTGATGTTTTTTCGGACTCTGCGGCTGGACTGATTGAAGGCTTCCATGACGGAATCCAATTCATTTTTCGTTTCTAAAAACATATATCATATCGTTAACGACTCGGCTCTTCCTCCCTGATCGTGAGTGCTTACTCGTATTTTCATGCGGTGATACTAATAATTCAGAATGTTTCAATTTCACATCTTCAACGTAGCTTTCCAATAAATGAATTTCCTGATGTAATTGAGACGATAAGGTTAAAAATTTTTCTACTTGTAACCAAGCCGCTTCGGACATAAGGCGCATTCGACGACTGCTATCGTTAATTTCTACGTCTTGATCCGAATCGTCCGCGGCCGTCTGACCAGCTTCGCCCCAATGATCTTCGTAACGAATCGGATAATCCACTTCTTCCTCATCAGTTTGATCAATTTGAATTGTTGCGCTCGACACAAGTCCTTTTTCGGCTGAAACAGACAGGCGTCTCGAACATGATAACACCGCAACTCATATTACCCTCCCAAGACTGCTTAGTCAAGCTCAGTAAGGACATACTTCCAAGCCCGTTCCCAAGGCTGTGTTTTCGTTACATACTGTAGTAGAGGCAGTCGAATGTGCTACATGCACTGACGCAGACCTAGCATGCAACTTGTTGCGCCCGTACAGCATTCTTCTCACCTACAGTACAGTACGTGAGACTTAAAAAGTTTCGGGTGCTGCCCGGCATTTACCTGCACTGATCGTGAATATAGGCTATCGCTTGCTCAAGACTTCTGTGCAGATCGATCGACTGACTATGTATTTGCTCTGCGACAAATGAGCACCTATTTGCATAGACTTGTAGGGACGTACCATCGGAGGTCGATGTTCGACCCTGCTGTCGACGATGACGGCGGTAACTCGATGATTTGGACTGATTCATCCGCGCGGTTAAATCAGCTAAGCGATCTCGAGTGAGTACCATGACGGAGAACCTAATTACGACGAGATTGAAGATGAATAAAATAATCGACCGCACCAAAATTTGATCTGATCAAATCAAATAGAACGGAACGCAGCGCAGGGCGGTGACAGTAAGACTTAGTGCGCACATCCACCGCAGTTTTAGAATGTCTGCTGCAGAGCGGGTACATAAAAACAGAATTCTCTTCATGGATG
>JASANH010000802.1:0-17368 GCA_030248295.1 Mesodorylaimus sp. YZB2_4 | reverse complement strand
ATCGACACGTCGCTAAAGCTAAAGTATAGACGATGGGGTCGTGCTGAAAGCTAGATGGACTAGGCATATTTTAGTCTGGTCAAACTCCGTCTCCAAGTTAGCATAAACGAGCAGGAGGTCCAAAAGTCGTCAATTTGGAGGGCACCTCCGACTTTGGCGCCCAATATCTCGAGACAGGCGAAAGATAGAAACTTTTTGCGACAAGCATCCGATTCCTCGTCCATTCGCGAAAACGCTAATGTATCGTTGATCAGGAAAGATCGAAAGATTTTTTGAGTTATGGCCGATATCGCCCAAGCACTTTCAAAAAACGTTTTCCTGGGATAGTCCCGTGAAAATCGAGTGTGCACAAAAAAGCATTGTTGCGTCACTATCACCACTCATTGATGCATCTGATTCACACATAAAAATGGGGGTTCAAAAACTTTTACTTGGCAACCCCTGGGTCGGCCCTTACAGGAAGCCTGTCTTAATTATCCTAGTGCACAAATTAGGAAGCCTCTTACAGGTACGCTAAGCGTTCGTATGCGTTCCCGCACAGCAATATGGATTTATCTTTTACAGCAAGCCCGTGCGAAGGACAGAATGCACAACTAACCTTAGTGGATTGCAATAAATTGAACGGCTTGATAATTGGCTCCCGATGCTTCTTTGTTGTTCCTCAATCGACTTGGGACAACGCATGGGCCGCTTGTGAACAGCGCGGCGGGAAATTGGCTCAAATACATACAGCCACTGAGTTCGACGCGCTAGTGACTTGGTTGCAGGTACGTAGGCTATGCATTACCACTACAAACTGATCGTTAGCCGCCTTGGTGGTACAGCGGTAAGAGGGTTTCTCACACATCGCTTGGCACTTACGATTAGTGAAAACCTGTTGGCTAACAAGTTCAAATCTGTTCAAAAAAAGTTTATATCAGGTTGTCTGAGAACGCGGCAAAGTTCTCTCTGCGCCTTGCACGCTGGCGGAGGGTGACTCACTTTTCGATCATCTGGGGATGATAAACGAGAAGAGGCCTTGAAATCCGGTGTTTGCACGCGGCAAGGGCTATGCGTTGCTGAACAAGGGCTACCCGCCGACATCGCGGAGTGGCAATTCCCAGCATCTATGTACACATACGATTTTGAAATTCTGTTATACTCTAGATCCACGCAAAACCATGTAAATTGCCTCTAAACCATGAGGAACCTGCGCGCAGATTCCACCCGATTTCTCAAGGATTTACCTGAATCTGTGGTAGAGCTCTCATGAATGCATGTCAAACTGCACGGAGCCACAGAAACAAGGTGGATTCACATGAAAATGCTAAAAGGACGTTTATGTTAGTAATTGCTTTATACGAACCTGCTTCTGAAGGAGTGGCATTAGCTGATGCATTTACATACAAAGCACATAATGGCTGACTCATTACCATTAAAAATAAATATAAGAAACGAAAAATTCACCTACTGTAAGGAAGAATAAATGGCAAAGCATTACTGTGTTGCGAAACTCTTCACGCAAGCTCGTTATCTCAAAGCCTGAATTCAAAATGACTATTTACTAGTACGGCAGACTTCAAACAGACAAACCTGGACGTTTCTGTTTAAGCGTGTTCTGAAAGAGCTTGTGCACAGCCAAAGGTCCGCGACTGCGCACTCGCTTTCTTTACAGTCACAAACAGACGCAGGGGGAGGGCAAAGCGACTACCCGACTCTAACGCTGCTCATTTGCCAAAAATTCGTCGCGAGCTGGTATTCCCACACTTTAAAAATTCACGTTCTGAACGCACTTCTTTGTGACTTCTGAACATGGCACAATGCTATTTTTGTTGTACTTTTTCTGCTCCACAAGATCAGCCCTATCTGCTTCCATAACAAATATAGCTACTAATTTTGCCAGTTTTTGCGATTTTGACCATAACATGTAAAGACAAACGATGCAACATCCTTGCATATTCTGAAGGCGGGTACCAGCCAGCGTCGACCGAATCGCCGAACCGAACCGCCTGATTAGCGATTTTCACCCAACTGAACCGAACCAGCTTTTCTGGACTGAACCGCTGAACCAAATTAACGCATTTAGAATTTCCTCTTTTATTTGTGAAAAGTGAATATTTTGTTAGAGATTTCTCTTTTGCCATGATTTTCGCTGTCTTTTTTCTTAAGTACCTGGTTATTTCTTCATTATCTTCCAAATTTCAATTAAAAAAATTAGCTAAAAAGGATTGAGTTACAGTTATTTTTAAAAAATAGATAGGGAACTGCGGTTCGGTCGATTCGGCTCTATGATATTTCAGACAAGGTTTGGCAGGTTCTGTTTGGTGCTAAATCCGTCTTCGGTCGATGCTGGGTACCAAGGGGCAGATATGGTTCACGGGCGGATCGGATCACATCCTTTCGGATCGGATATCCGATCCAATCCAGTCCAATCCGATCCAAAAAATCACCATCCGAAAATTCGGATTGGATCATCCGATCTGAACTATCCGACCTGACATTTCAAGCTGATGGTGTTTGATATCACCATTGGCAAACAACTGATTTTTGCGCAGTTTTTCTCCAACCACTCCAGTGTAACGAATGAGATGAGATGAATATTTGAATTGATGCTTCCTTTTTTCTGCTCGTAATTAAAGTTACAAGTCAGCCTCTCATTGTTATCATTTGAGACCAGAGAAAACGTGGATGACTGACAAGGGTACATCGCCAACTTTCAAGTCAAACTTTAGAAAACCAAAAATTGTAATTTGTTGATTGTTGCTAGCTGCAAAATAAAGCTTTGCAAAATATCAGAGGCGTCTGGTCAACTGAGCAGCAGTGATCCATGATGAGCAGGGTGGAAAAGTCTCGAGAGGGGCGCTGCTTGTGCCTGGCACCATGATAATAAATACTCCATGTTTATCATGGGGAGCGGCCTTTCAAAAAAAGTTGATGCGTTGTTGATTGTTTAAAAAAATTACAAGTATTTCACAGGATCCGATCCGATCCGATCTGACCCGACAAACCCCCATCCAATCCGGTCGCGAGATATGGTGGAATTTTGTGGGGGGATTTCGTTTTTTATTTCGAGTTATTCGCACAAGTATGTGCAGAAAGTTTTGAATTTTGACTTTAGGCGGAAGTATCTCAGACATGGAAAGATCTAGGAGAAATTTTTAAAAAGCATTGGATAGCTCATCATCTTATGGTCTTTGTTATATATCCAAGGGGCGTGGTAGCGTTTCCCTCGTAGTTGATGTGCCACACCAACTACCAATTACCGAAAAAGTCTGCAATCAGGCAACAGATGGTTAGCCCAGCCACCGTACTCAAAGCAAATGCAGAGCGAAACTAGATTGACGAACTAGACTACCTCGGGGACGCATGCTTGCAAGTACGTTTCCGCAGGTGATTGGAGGATGAACTTTTTCTAATAAATGGCGGGAAATTCAAAATGTGGGATTCAACACTTGCACATTTTGAAAGCTGTCTCTGCACAAAAATGACGATGACAGTTATACTTGAAAAATAAAACGATACTAGAAAACTTTAAAAAAGGCGGGAAATTCAAATTAAAGAACTGACTTGAAAAAACGTTGTTTATACAGGGAAGACGTAATATGAAGAGCGACTGACAATAACAGCGGACGTTAGAGGGACCAGTTAGCGGAGGCTTGCATCTTTCCCTCATACTTTTGCGAGTTAGGCGCAAAACGGGGTCGCTGCATGAGCTTCGATAAACACAATATACAGTAGATACAAGGGAAAGTGAGTCTAAAATCCTGTACATGGAAAGCATGTAAAAGAAGGAAAAACATGAGACTCACAAGACTACGTAGTAGCGTCGAACAACATTTTAATGGGGGAATAAAAATCAAGCCAAGAAATCATTTTTGACCACCACAAAAGTTTTCATGTCTTAAAAAAGAGCGATATGTTTTAAAAAGCATTCTCAAGTCGCATAGTTGCGAAAGTTGGTTTTTCTGAAATTCTGAAGCTGTTTTCTTTGGGAATGTACACGCGGACTATTCTTCAACGCGGCAGGCGTGTATATTCCTAAAGAAAACAGGTTATGGAATCCGCCTTTTGACATTCAAATTTTCAGAAGCCCAGTTTCGGGGAAGTTATTTCCCAGATTCCTCAAACCCTACAATTCCATGGACCATTGCAGACAGGATCCATGTCAGCTCCCACGTGGATTCCATGCGTAAGATAAGGTGGAATCCACATGGAATTCAGCATAATCCATGTGTTTCCCTTGTAACACTAGCCGTCCATTAACCCAAAGGTCAGATCGTTTAGTTTTTTTACTTCGTTATCACATCCACCCCTGTTTGCATTTCCGATTCGGAGAAGAGCTATCATTATTACAAAAAAGATAAAAAATTATCATGAAAAAACATGTTGGGGCTGCAAGCCGTGGCAAGACATGTGACAACTACAGTAATTGGCAAAACGACATCTTCTAAATATTTCTTGTAAAATTTTGGAAAAAAATCGGATATGGCAGATTTTTCAAAATCAGTTGACCAAGGAAGGGTAATCATGGTGTGTGTGTGAACCTGTTGAAATTGGGTTTAGTGCTGCAAAAGTGGGAGAATAATCAGGAGAAAGATCGAATTTTGCCTGGAAAAACAGGGGAAAAAATTTTCCGCTCCTTTTATACGCACCCTAATTAATATTTTCTAGAGATTTGGCAGAAGGCGAATTGTAGTCACTTTATTCCTCAGATGATTTATCACCACCTTATTTCTCAGTTGGCATGCGTGCTTTAGCCAAAACTAGTTTGTAACAAAAACGAAAAACTGTCTTATTATTTCCAAAAAAGTCTGTTATCACAGACTAAAAACTTTTAGACTAGCCAATGCACACAATGGATAAGCAGGTCTTAGGATGGCTGGCCTACTCAGCCACACGATGAGATGGCCTGACATGCTACGTTCTGCACGCAAGTGTATAATCACTCACTCACAGATGCATTGCGACGTTTATGTAGACAGGCTCCGCAAAGGGTAGCAACCTGAATATGCTAGAACTCTCGATTAGACCATGGCTCTACAGTAAACTAATACTCTGCAGCGGCGAGTAAAGTGGCATGGCTTACGTTAGATGCCTTAGCCTCGAGAAACACTCCTAACATTCTTTCCTTCCCTTCTTCCGACTTTGTGGTCATGCTAATGTTCACATCCGCAACGGCGCATTCGAGGATGCAAGGACTCATTACACAAAATGACTTAACCAAGCGCGAGTCGAACACTCGCCAGTAGTGCGCACCCAGCCCGAGACAGACACTCCGAACCCACGATGCAGACCACGAGCTGGATCTTTTAATGACCATCGTTGCTCATTCGTGCTGCTGATATTCTTGCAGAAAAAGCTGCTTGAGCACACGTCCTAATCGAGTGTGGTTACGTTTTGCAGTGGCCGAGTAGACCAGCCAACCTGAGCCCTGATTATCCCCTGGAGTGCATTGGCTGGTCTAAAGTTTTGAGTCTGTCATAACAGACGTTTTTGGAAATAATATAGTATAGCCATGCACAGGACTTCCAGCCAATTGATGCGTTCTCGCCTTGCGATGTGTTTTATTATAGAGTTCCTGATGATGTCTTAAGACGAGACGAAACGTCGAAATATGAATAAGTATGTTCATTTTGAGTAATGAATTGGTTTTCCTGTTCCTTCGGAAGTGTGCAATGAACTATTGTGTGCTCATTCAAAACTTGTGCGGCGGTCTTTTACCTTCACTTACCACATTCCGACGTTACATAGTTACGTCAGCCTCAAAACAGCTTGATGAGACTTTCCGCACTCCAAGGACGCAATGACTAAGCATAAACAAGTTTTCACCTTCGTACTGCTTGTAGTCAGCTGGCCACAAAAAGCGGAGCCTCTACGAGGATTTGAGGCGAGTGTTTCGACTAGTCCAGACGGCAGTCGAAAGTGAAAATGGCTCAGATTGAATCCCTTCCAGATGAGATCCTTCAAAAAATTTTTTCCTTTCTAACAATTCTTGAAAAGCTTGAATTTGAGAGGACATGTAAACGGTGGTCCCAGATTATGCCCTATCGAATGACGGAAGTGGACTTGGTTCATGCACTCATTCCGCATCATCGCTTAAAAAGGGCGGACACTTTCCCATTGACACCAGCTTTGAGCGCCTTATTGAAACGGTGCGGTTCAACTTTGCGCAGTATCAGTTTTGGAAAATCCGGCTTACTGATTCCTTTTTCTGCGATCAATAAAATTGACGCGTGGTGTCCATTATTGGAACATTTGGATTTGTCTTTTTGTACTGTAACTGATCAGATTGCATCCGCCTTGATGGATTTAGCCGAGCGATTGCATTCTTTAGACTTGGGCAACACAACATTTTCCATTCGATCGCCCAGTCAACACGTGGATAACATGTCCATATTGTTCGCCAATATGCGTAGTCTGACATGCATCAACTTACAACGTACCAACGCCCACAATTTGATGGCCGTATCTCACTTACCAGAAAGCATACGATCGCTGAACCTAAACGCGTGCTCGCCATTGCTGCCCACTACTTTGTTCGAACTGTTGGTCAAATGCTACGACTTGGAAGAGTTAAGATTATCAGCCTATACGCGTATGAACTACGCCATTATCGAGGCCATATGTACTTTATCCAGTTTAAAAGTCCTGGATATTAGCAGGCAGTCGGGAGAGTTTGCTAATTCAGCAGAGCACGATGCTGGGGATTGGAGCAAGCTGCAACAAGTGACTACACTACAGGTGAGAGGGTATTCGGTCTGAGCATTGCAATGTACGCTGAATATCTTACCATGAAGTCACGGTCCGGAACAGAACAGATCTGCATACAATGACTTTCCCACCAGAGTACCTGTTTCATCCAAAGCGCAGAATTAAGAGGCGATGACTATTTACCAAAAATGAATGCTGAAAATGACTGATGCAGTATTATGACGAGTAGGACCCACAAGTGACATTCACTGCAAACATGACAGGTCATATGACGGTGCTGATGACCACAGGAGCGTGGAGGTCTGTTATTCGGACGTAGTTCGATGATGATGGGTGGGAAATGACCTGCTTGATCAGCAGGCGTAGTCGAGTCCACTTCCACTCCATGCGTTTTTTAAGATATTTTTGCTGTATAGACTGCTGTTCGTCTTTCAGGAACTCTACGTCCAATACAATGACAACATCACCGACTCTGTCCTGGACTCGATTACTCGCCACTGCACTGCTCTGCGCATCCTGAACGTCTCATACAGTCGTGGTGTCTCGTCCTTCTCGAGTTGGCTCGGTCGACTGAAATGCCTTACCGCCTTTTACGTGGCAGCCCACGGCGCTTTTACGGATGTCGATGTATGTATCATGGCTGAACAAAATGGCCAGTCTCTGCGAAGCTTCCATGCCCCAGGATGTCCTCAGCTGACTGGTGAGTCTATAACAGCGCTAGCCACGTTTTGTCACAGCCTGGTTGATATCAACGTCGGTCAGTGCGAGGCTATCGGAGACGATGAAGTGGAGTTGCTATTCAATTCGTGCAAGCAGCTAGAATTGGTCGATCTGCGGTCAACTAGTATCACGGATGGCGTGTTCGAAAATGTGCATTTGTTTTCAGACAGCACAACGGTAATGAAACGATTGAAAAGTTTGGACATCTCATACTGCCGTGGAATTACTGATTTTGGAATGAAGGCCTTGTGCGATTTTCTTGCAATGGCAGGGTCCAGAAAAGAACTTGTGACTGTATTTGTTCATCAGACGCGGGTCACAAGGAGTGTTTTCGAGCAAATTAATTGTACTAGCGCACAGGTGCAGTTTTAGTAAGTATCAGACTCGGGAAGAATAAACTTGATGTTGACTACAGAAGGAATGGTTCGGGTGGAAAGTCGATCGTATAGGGGTCGCTACCAAAATTCAAACACTGGTTGCTATACTGTAGCCGAATGAGCCATCCACAAGCTGCATCAACCAGTCATTCATGACACGTGATATTCATTTGCCCAGCTGCATACAAGAAGTGCACAATAGCTGTATAAGGATCAAACCACTAATATATGCAACGCCCGTGCTATGCTAGCTCACTTCGACATCAGTATTCGATCGAACTCCTGTATTCAAAAGAGAGAAAACATGAAGTTTATGGTGATTCTGCTATTAGCTGCCTGCCTGCTGGCAATGACAGCTAATGTGCTTGCCTGCTGGTGTGGCGACCTTTGTGGCGGTTGTTACCATGCTAGACGACAGTGCGAAACAGGCTGTCGTGAAAAGTATGGCGACCATTGGTACAACCTTGACTATTCCAAGAATCCGCCTCAATGATTGGACAAGAGGAGCAATTGACGATGAGATTACGAAGCGAACTAAATATGATGGACAAAAGTCTAATGCCATTTCCTGGTCAATAATAATTTAGAATACTTGATTTTACATCTTCCTAGTAAAAATCTTTTTAATAATGCGGATGACGACACCACAGAAGCCGTACAACAATAGATACTAAATCGTCATAAATCTCACCAACTTCTTGTTTTTGCTTGCTCCCCCCTTTTATATGGCTCTAGCTACAGGTTACAGTATATTCTAAAATAATATACCAGGAACATAATTTTTAATCAGCCATTTGTACAAGCTTCACTTCTTCAAGAATCAACCTCAATAATTTGGAAGAATGACTGGCAAGGGCGAACCACAGGAAGCATGATTAGCTCGCCACTGTTCACTGGCTCATGCTTATATCTTATTTATTCTCATGTTCCTGTTTTACCACATCACCAAACGCTTATGCGCACTCGAGGGTGAAGGGACACATTTTACACGAAATGATTTGCCGGCCCGCGAGTCGAACACTCGCCCATCAGTCGAACACTCAAGCACCATAAGCGCACTCAGGATTATACCTATTGTAGGGGGGGGGGGGTCTCGTAAAATACAGAAACACATAACAGCAAATGAGGCAGATGCAGTCGAAAATGCAGCAGTCGCCAAAGTAGATTGCGCCGGATACATACATCTAGCTGTTTGGTCTGTAACTAATAATAATAACTGAAATACCTGGTTTTGCGCTGAGTTTGGCTGGAATTGCCCCTAGTGTTATTTACGAGAACAGAGTATCTGTAAGAGTAAAAACCACATAAATATTAATACCGTAATCTGGGGCTATTTCGGATGACTGTTCTGTGTTAACTTAGACAGTATCTACGCAGAGAACGTTGCCTTCAACCATCGGGCGTTCGCCTTCATACGCCTGGAAAATATTGTGCTTCCGTACATGTCACATTGGGTGATTTTATAGCCCTGACAAAGCATGCGAGGCTCTTCTGAAACTTAATTTGACAAACGATCTACCAGATAGGGAACCGAACACAGCACTATATACTTACTTCAACATTGGCAGCGGGTTGATAATCTACAGTTGTCTTGACGGGAACAGTTTTTTTGTAGGAATGACAGGGTTGCGGGAAATGGCCTTGGCCATAATGCCACCTAGCATCGCGAAACCCAACGTCAGCGGAGTCACATCGAGCAAAACAAGACCTTGAGTGTCTGAAAAACAAACATTGCTCAAGCCAACAAAAGCAAGGATGGTGGCGTAAAATTCTTCACCTTTTTCGCCAGCCAGATTTCCAGCCAACACTGCAGCGCCAAAGGCAACAGCTTCGTCAGGATTCATAGCTTGATTCGGCTCCTTGCCTTTGAAAAATTCTTGAATTAGCTCTTGGATTCTTGGAATGCGGGTGCTGCCGCCAACCAAAACGACTTCGTCGAGTTGGTCTTTTGCTATTTCGGCGTCCTGCACTGGTCGCAAGGTGGATACGAAAAGCTCATAAAAAGCAATTCGGGCTGCTTCAGAATGTAAAGGACTTAGAATTTTAGGCTACCATATTTAATTCTTCGAATTTGGCACGTGACAATGTTTCGGAGAGATCTTCGCCCTTGCAGAAAGATTCGATTTCCAGACGAACTTGATGCTGAGTGCTCAATGCGCGTTTAGCTTTTTCTACTTCACGACGCAACTTCTGCATGGCTCGGTTGTCACTGCGAACGTTTACGCCCGTTTTCGATTGATATAATTCCAGGAAATACTCCATGACGCGACAATCGAAATCTTCGCCTCCCAAGTGCGTATCACCGCTCGTAGCCAATACATCGAAAACACCGTTGTCGATTGTCATTAAAGTGACGTCGAAAGTTCCTCCGCCAAGATCGTAGGCGAGGATCGTCTTCTCGCTGCCCTTTTTATCCAAGCCATATGCAATGGCAGCGGCGGTCCTAAAACGCTGAGATTTCCCGCACGGATCGAAAAGAATATATTCAAAGTAACTTACGGTTCATTAACTATGCGAACAACGTTTAAACTGGCGATCGCTCCAGCAGTTTTGGTGGTGGCACGCTGAGCGTCGTTGAAATAGGCTGGAACCGTGATGACGGCATCCTTGACTTGCTTTCCCAAGAACGCTTCGTCGACTTCTTTTATTTTTCCCAAAACCATTGTCGAAACTTCCTCCGGAGTGAATTCTGTCGTCGATTTGCCCACCTTTACGACAATGTTTGGCTTGTCGCCAATGCGAACGACCTAAAGTGGAAAAACATGACTACGATTTCATGAATTGTGTTTGGTATTTGGTGGATGGAATACAGGAAAATCGGGGCATGGATCACCGCCCAGATGGTCTGAAAAAAGTTTAGCACATGCTCATTTTAGAAGACCTACATATTCACCCAGAATATGCTGTTCTGTTCCTTTAAAATTGAGCACAGTCGCGACAGAAATAGGAAGCATGCACTTCTTACCTTAAAAGGCCAAAGCTTGATATCATTCTGCACCGATGCTGACTCCATTCGCGGCCGATGAGACGTTTCGAATCGAAGACAGTGTTCTCAGGATTCGTAGTCAACTGATTTTTGGCCGCATCGCCGATCAGTCGGGTACCTTCGGCAGAGAATGCCACGTAGGATGGGGTGATTCGGTTGCCTTGATCGTTCGGTATAATCTCGACTCGGCCATTGTGGAAGACGCCACGCACCAATAGGTCGTCCCCAAATCAATTCCGATGATGGTAGAATTTTTGATTTTCTTTTTTTCCGCCGTTCATCGATAGCTCCTCTTCGAATTGTTTCCTTTCTCATCGCTCTCATTGGTATTTGTAGATTCCGCAACGCTTTTCTCTGTTTCGTCGTCTTTCGTTTCTTCCGCAATCGAATCGTAGTTCTTGGCTTTCGATCCACGCTTTCCGTCCGACGTCATTAAAAGTGCGGACAAAAGAATCATAGCCACGAATACTGACAAGTTCATTTTCGATCAAATATTCAGTTTGGCTTTCTCAAATATAATTTTATATCAAAGTTTGATGAATCGAAGCGTGAAAAACTGTATTCGACGTTGAAATGACTGGCTTTACATGGCGCACAAGCATCGTCGGCCCTCGTGCACTGCAGTACCCCCGTATCCCCCCTCGTATCCTGAACTGTCTGTCAGGATCGCGTGATGACGAGAAGCTGAAGCGGTGCGGTCGCCGTGCAGGACTTGCAAGCGCCAGTGCTTCACGACTTTGTCGCGCGAATCATGCTGCAGCATGATGAGCCTGCAACTGTGCAGGATGGTTCCAAATAGAATGGACGCTGTTACCCATGCCGCCAGTAAAACCCACAAGAGAAGTTTTTGTGCAATTTTGCATTCAGCGATCGCACCTAGACTTTACTGGCCCCTTTCTGTTTCCTTTCAAACTTTTGCAGAATTAGTGTGGGAGTACAAAATTAACTTTTCACTTCATTAAAAATAAATGTCGTTTGAAACATGAAGAAACCAACAAACGAATAAGAACAATGTCGTAAAACATATTTGTTCGACAAAGTATAAGATACTGCATGTACAGTATAAATTATGGTAAGTTATTTTCGAACTTTTAATTGAATATACTTTGCTTGCAGCTGAACAGAGAGCTTACACATCGCGATCTCAAATTGATTCAACCACTTTTGTGCTATTATTTTTATGCAACGGCCATCTCCCTACAGTTGCTGTATTACATTATTGAAAGGCGATCAATCTTTCATCGTTTTGATGTCGTAATTTTTCGCTCTGCAGGTGGATGATATACACTGCCCATATGAAAACCAATTACTTTGATCTTCATACTGTATTTGTTCTATTCTTTCTATGTTTGTAATTATAGAAGGCCTTCTCAATTGTCGCGTCCCCATACGCAAATTGCGTTTTGACTGTTCCTGTGACGGGTAGGGTCATTTTGTATCTTTGAATTGTTCGTAAGTACTATTGAAAACCTTCCTGCGCGTTCTGCGCACTGTACTGAAGGCAGGGCGGGATGCATTCCCACAACCCTGCCATCATGCTTTCTGCCATCACACGTCCCTTTCCCAGTTCCAGAAAACCGGGTACCTCGTCTCAACCTGGTCAAATCTGTTGGACTAGTTTCTCCATTTGGGCTGTCGGGGTTATTGTATTGAAAGCTTTGCTACTTTTTGATTTTCTTCCTCTTCTTGCCGAATACCAGGGCAACAATGTGGCTACCCATATCGCAGTCGTCAAAGAAGAGGAGCATAATTCAACACCCTCAAAGCTTACTCTCTGCCTGGCCTATTACAGCGGTAGTCTTTCTAAGATGAGCGAGTATCTCCTTCGCTCCTCAGTTGCATCTCCCAGCCAGAACACCACATTATCTCGTATGGAATGTGACGCATTGCAAAATCGATCCTGGGGTGTGTGGCCCACAGTCGACTTTAATGTTACTACGTCGAATGTATCAGAACTGGACAAACAAGTTGTAAAATATAGGAGCCGTCTGGTGACGTCCCTTCTGTCTAAACTTTTCTCCGACACTTCGAGTGATGCATTGGATTTAATTTTGTTACTGAATCAATCCAATTTTAACTGGAATCAGCCTTTGGTCGATGCCGTTTGGCACCTGCTAGGTTGCATCTCCCGGCAAGACATCTTGTTCACACTGGATCGAGTCTTGCTCTGGGACAAGTATTGCGCTGATTTCGACTTTGGGAAAATCGGAGTTCTGTCCGATGACTTGTTAAATCGATTCTTCCAATACGCCATTGATGCTCTTAGTATGTACCTGAATATCCGCGATGGAACCGCCCACAGGCCACTTTTACCATCCTCATTCGATCTATGGAACCGTAGTGTTCTTACTATAAAAGGTGATAATTTGTGTTTCCCTCTAATGTCCCAATCAGCTTTTACAGAGTCATTTACTTTCACACCATTTCCCAACGATCCGCATGATCCACCACGGTGTCGATCGATTAGAACTGTTGCAACGTTTGTCAGTCAAGATGACACGATCCTTTACTCACCAGTTCATGGATACGAGATGTTGTACAGGACTGATGAAACTGTTTTGCGCAAGATAAATAGCGAAACTGTCGAAATTGCCTCATCGATCTAAACAAAAGTGATCGAAACCAGACCTGATCAACAGTGTTCCAAAGATACAACACCAGCGGCTACATGCCTGATCAAAAAACAGTTGAAAGAGGCAATTTATCTTTGTCGTTGCTTACCATTTCTCTATCGATACCAGCATTTGCAATTTGATCATAATCCGAGTAATCAATCCAGTCGATATTCTCATTTTAACAAAAATCAATCCCTTCCCTACTGCAACATCGCACACTACCTGGAATGCCAAAACGACTTAAATCTCAAGCAGAGCTGCATAAACAAGAATGCGATAACAAATGCGAACATATATTTTATCAGTGGAAAAGGCAAATTACGGCTGTTCATGATACTTCGTCAACTCTACGCTTCGAGTTCACCTTGCAAGATCTGCACTCTCCTTATTTTCAATTTACACTCAGCATCAGGGATACACCCGAAAAATTTCTTTCTCAAATTGGCGGTCTTGTGAACTTCTACTTAGGCTTTAGTGGCCTATCACTTTGTACCTTCATCATATTTTGTGTTGATTTTATCAGACATACATATCAATTAAGAAAAGATCGATGCGATCGAGTCAATAAGTCGATAAGATCAAAGAACCAGTCTGAAGAGCATTGCGCGGTATCCACTAGATTTTGGGCGCCCAGACTGTACAGTCTCTTTCAGAGAAGTGAACAAAGGAACTTTACAAGCGTCACCAACTCTGACTATTCTAGTTCTATAACGCTAGAGTCGAACAAAAATTTCGAAGAAAGACTATTGCAAGAAATAGCGACTTTGAGAGAGCGTATGCAAAGGATGGAAGAAGACATGGCTGAAATGAGGAGGGGTTCAGACATGTGAAGAGCCACATCATAAACACTGGAGTAATTTTGGGAGAACATCGTTGTTCCAAACAGATGTGGAGGGGGATCATTCAAGGGAGGACTATTGAATGGCGTGAAAATGTGAAGAACCACACATGTCAGAGTACTTTTAGCGTTCTTGACACTCTAGCTCTACTAATACTGCACGAATGTAAGGCTTGAGAACTATTCGGCTGGAATGGTCGAAAGGGGAAACTAAATGAGTATTGTAACCCTCATGCCTGGTAGGCCATGCCGAATGGGAGAGGAGTAATCAATACGCTACCCTGGCTGGGAGACGTCAACATCTCGGGTTCGTATTTCAACCGTACGCATAGCCGCAAGACTTACCAGCTCTAGATTTTGTCCTCCCTCCTACGCCTAACAGGACTGGTTACAGTATTCACGGTTTATTTTAATCTTTGTGCTTATAGGAAGCATCAGTGGTATTCTCTGCCCAGTTTGTTTTTTCATTACTCCAGTCGTCACGACAAAATTAACATGTGGCGTTTTACATTTTTGTAGACAAAAGATAATGGCTCATCGTTATTCTTGTTCTGTTACTCTCTTTTCGCCTCATTCCAAAAAGTTCAGTAATGCTTTGCATGTTGCGTATATTGTAAAGAAAAAAGTCTTGCAGAAAACGAACGATGAATTTCAAATTATGTGCAGACTGACCAAATTTTGATTATGAAAGAGAGGGCTTCTTGTTTGTGTACGAAGGAAACTTTTGTCCGCAACAGCATTAATCAATCCAACCAGGCTCGTGTCCTGGTGAGTTTAGTATTAGCAAAAAATTCATGAAATGAAACTGGGAAAGGTAGTACATGTGGTCTGATGCGCCTTCGGAGCAGGCCAGTCCAGGCTGACAAAAGGTGACCAAGAAAGATCCTGACTAGCTCTGGATGGTCATATGTACTCGCGGTTTTAGGTTGACAAGTAGACCATAACAACTAGCCTCATGTCACCAGCTTGGGGAAGGTGGCTGCCAGAAAATGCTCACATCTGCAGCTCTTGTATAATGGATATTTCAGGGACTGTGTTTTGAAAAATGTAATTATACTTGCACGACAGGTCTCTCTTTTAATTGCGCAATCTTCTTCTCAGGCTGGAATTTTGATGAATTTTCAGCTTCGTAAGACATTCTAGCAGCAGCGGGGCACAACGAAATTCAGACACTGGGTTGTTTTGCGTGTCTGGCGCTTTTGACCCAAGGCATGGAATTTATAAGTGCTTATAAATATTACTTTAAAGTGAAGATGAATTTGGAGACTCATCCATGGATGGAATTTGGGTCTGCAGAGGAATTCGGTGAGCACTAATGTTCTCCTGCTGCAGATGTTCTCCACATATCCTAAGATTATCCAGCAGTTAGCCGAAGCAGAATAGCGCAAGGAGCCTAGGTAACACATGCTCGAAATGTTGAACACACAAGTCTATAGTGGCAGATAATATTTCAGTTTACATGCAGGAAACCTTTTTCCTCTCGTTCAGTCCCTGTTGGGGCATATTCTAAAAACAGTGTTCAGAGTTTTAGCTCTTTGTCGTGAGTCAGTGAGTTGTGAGGTTCTGTCGTCTGCCAGATTGCCTGAGAACTAAGATGTGCAGCTTCAGGCAGGAAAATTGTAATGACAACTATTTGAAGCCGAGTAAATTTAATACTTTAATTATAACTGCTCATGAGATTTGGCTCCATCTTATGATTTATACATCAGGAAATGATCTATTTCTTGCGTGCATAAGCGTGGACAAGCATCTGTCGATGTGTTCACGCTAGCCTTGCTGACACTGCTTTCGGTTCGCACCCGCGTTGTCTTTCTGTTGCCTCGTGTCGGTGGGGAGTCGATAGGACAGGATAATCTTCTTTTCCTGATCTATATTACCTTTTGCAGTGGATAACCCAGTTTTTCATTATTGTATATGGTACTTGTTAGGTGCAGCGCCCAGTGAACTCTGGGGCTCAAAGCTAAAACGCTGTAATTTCATGAACTTGTAATCGGGTCCATAATAAAGCATTTGGAAGTCGTGAAACAAGCTTCCTCTAAAGTCCCTAAGCCATTATGCTTTGCAGGAAAGTTTTACTTGAGTGCTGAGCATAATGGCACTCAAGTAAAACTTTCTTACTTACTTGAGTTTTAACTGCGAGATTTATACGTCTGGTCAGCGGAAGCCACCCAGCTAGATCTACAGTAGCTACCCATTCTTGAGGCCCTGACATTTTTGGAGAGTGAAGCAGCTGTGCACCTTTTGGGGTCCACTGCCAATAGCTGAAGGGATCATCACCCTGGCGCCAGACGCTGGTTTGCAAGATTCGCATATCCTTGGCGTTCAGAGATAGCGAGTGGACATTCGACCAGAATATATTTAATGCGAATGGGAAATGATGGCTCAGTCCCTATTTATTGCGCATTACCTGATGTCTGGATAGGCTATGCGGAATGAGGTGCCGGACTTGCTCCTCGAGCTTGATTTTATCGCGATCACGAAAGCATCAAGCAGAAGCATGCAAGATCCGCTGCTTCTGGAACAATACCTTGGTGCATCAGCATTGCTCAGAGTAGCATCTGGCATGGCCGGTGACATAAATGAGGCTAGTTGTTATGGTCTACTTGTCAACCCTAAAACCGCGAGTACATGTGACCAGCCAGAGCCAGGCAGGATCTTTCTTGATCACCTTTTGTCAGCCTGGACTGGCCTGCTCCGAAGGCGCATCAGACCACATGTACTACCTTTCCCAGTTTCATTTCATGAATTTTTTGCTAATTTCACTCCTTTTTCAGTCCTGACTCTTCCCCACCCACCCATTATACCACCTCGAGGACTGGCCGCGTTTGAGTACATGCGATCTTGAGTGCAAGTAGCGCCATTCTACAAAATTTGCTTCTACGCATGCGCAAAAGATTAAAATCAGTGGCCATTGTTTTGTCGCTCGACAGCCATGACGAGTCTTCCGCTAAATCTCTCTCTCTGGCTCAGCTAAGTTTAGGCACTCGTTTGCACGTTTCTGAGTACTAGTAGTTCTGGGAAATACAACCTTTCCTTCAGACTAGACGTTGCACTGTAGACTGAGTCAGCAAACATTAGGTCAGTTCTGTATGTCATCAGGATCTCTATTATTGCAGTCTCATTGACTTCCAACATGTTGGGC
>JASANH010001554.1:0-17382 GCA_030248295.1 Mesodorylaimus sp. YZB2_4 | reverse complement strand
TATGTCTGGATATTCAAACATAATCCAAACATTTAAATATCCAAACATAATCAAATTACATTAGAATCGATCGTCGGTCAGATTATTCTCGACCCTCGATTTTTAGTCTCCTTTGATAATTCTTTGCTCACGAAATTCTCATCAAAGTTTGGAACTAAGACACAATGATGTGATAATCGTCCTCCTGGACACATGACCCAAAGTGGTGTTTGTGTGAAACGAAAGTGTTGCGTTTTTTGCCTCTCACGACTAGCACTGGCAACCTGCCATGTACGTGTACGGTACAGTATTATGGTTATTTTAGGCAGATAGGCGGATTCGGTGCACGCTTAAGCTAGTCATATCATCTCACTTCAATACGCGGCCATCAAACCGTAAGATCACACTAAATCAAGATCAAATATAAACTTGAGACGAAACTTTTGAACTTGTGATCTTGAATTATAACAACCTGACCTTCACTTCATACCTTTAAACAATGCAATACGCAAAGTCTGTCTCAGTCATTCACCCGCATACAAGATATCGCAGAAAACGGAGGACTAAGCACGAAGGGCAAGAATCACATGATCTCGGCACATGACACATCTCTTCAGCCTTGCCCGACCAGTCGTTCCAGGTTCACTATGTAGTCGCTTGCCTGTGAAGGAAGTTGATCAGGTTTCGCAGGCCCCTCAGACACGTTGCATCAATGCTATCGGCGGCATCAAAGTGAACAAAATCGACAAACGCCACTCGACATCGGAGTAAGTCTCGGGTTGCTGGCAGTTGGCGATCAAATCGTAGGCGATGAGAACGGAAGGAGAAAAAAAATTCCACTTGGTCTGCGTCGATAACCATTTCTCGATTTCTTGCAATTTCGGCCGTGCACTCTCGACGATCGCCGCGGAATTCCAATCTTGATCGTCACATTTGAGGAAAATCCGCACAGCTCGACGTAACTCGGCCTCTGTCTTGTTGGTCTTGGCCGACAGACGAAAGATAGGTTTCCGAATCTGGATCGTAGACTTTGCATCCATCGAGACGGAAACCGAGTCGTTCATAAAAAGGATACTTGCGCGCTCGGATCGCAATTCGCGCAGGAGTGTCACCCTTCTTGTTAACGCCTCCTAGCTTGACGTCGAGTATGTTTGGCTGTTAGAAACCGCCCGTGAAATCATCTAGTTCGATGAAGGGATGATCGGTGCCGCCGATTTTGATCAGTTTTTTCCCCGTAGTAACGAGGAATAAACAATGGCCACCTTTGTTTTCCTCCGTTTTCCTCCTTCGCCAACTCGTCATAGAATTCTGCTTCACGCTGCGAATGCTGGTATGGTAAGTGCTGAAACAGGGCGAGATATAGAAAGTGATCAAACTGCGATTTACAGTATTCTCCATTCACCTTCAGAACATGAGATGTCTTACGTATCGATGAGAAGCCCGAATTTACCACCTCCTTGCGCGTGGTGATGACCGCCCGCTTGGTAAGTAAAAAACTTGTATCCTTCGGGCAATGAAATGACGGTGGATCGGGCCGTTGACAACGGAGTTTCGTCGTTGCTAGTGCAACCACTGGCCATCATCGCCTTCTCTACGCACCGGCACCAGCAGGTCCCGCACAACTCGCTGACTAGCGGATAAGAAGATGAAGGAATATTTTCGCCATGCACAGCGTAAAGTATATTACCCGCTCGATAAGGCGTTTTTATCTCAAACTGCAAGGATGTACATACAGTACCTCAAGCCCTTCTTTCGTCACATACCTTGTAATGTTAGCTTATAACTATTGCATACGGCTTGTCGGCAAGGCACAATTTTTTAACTCATGGAGAAGAATCATGCACCGTGGTTTGAACCTGGGGGGGCTCCCGATGCTTTTTATCCCACTCCATCCATCCAGCCAGATTCTTTTCAGTCGAATAGAGAAGTGCAGTGCTTACAAGTTCTGTACGTGTCTCGTCTGTATGCTCGGACCAGCGCTGCATAAGGGGAGGTCCTCTAGGGAAAACGTGTAAAATGCTTACGATCTAATTATTACATAAAAATGCCTGCTCACTTCTGTTCTATCCTTAGAAAAAATCCAAGTTTCTATTCATTTCTAATGTGATTCTAATTATGGCTACAAAGTTATGATCGCTGGTTTTGAAGCAAGACCTACAGTAGATGCGTCCATGAGTGGTTTCCTGCTGCTTGTCATTTCCTTCCTTCCAAGCACGATGTCCTCTGGAAATCAACATTCCTTTGATTACTACGCAATACAGGATACCCAGAATCGACAATGTCGAGTATAAAACAAAATATCGGGCCGTTTTTTTGCGCATAAGCTCTTGGATTACGTTGATACGTTGATTTAAAGTTTTCGATGGGACCACATATAATGTCGCAATTAAAAAATGGCTGACTCGGAGGCTTTAAATTGCGTAACAGCGGGCTGCGGCTCAATTTTATTTGGCCATGGCATGGTGAGATCCTTTCTATGGTGTAGTCAAGACTCATCTCTGCGGCAGGTTGGCTTATCGTTGAACCACCATTTCTGGCTATGAATACCTCGTTATTCTTCGGATTTGCTTGCGTAAAAATCGTCTTTTATTGCTCGTCATCAAAATAATGTTTGTCCGTCTTTGAAGTGTGCAAGGTCACTCGCTTCCGCCTGAAATTATTGACGAGGCATTCCAGATACACATGGACTACCTATGGATGAGGGAACATGCCCTTAGAGTTTCAGGCCGATTAACGACTGGCTATTTGGCTATTCCATTCCCACTGCCTCTAAAAGGCAGCGGCTGTACTATGTATTGTGCGTTCTGCTTCCTGCTATCATGGATTTTGACGTAAGGATTTCCTGAACATTGGCTGCCATGACCGTCGACGTGACCTACCTGGGGGGGGGGGGGGTTTCGGTGAGACTGCTGCCCCTTTACTGTAGAATGTCTACTGATGAGGGCGTCTTCTTGACCAGAGGGTCTGCCAGATGGCTTTGTAGATTCCTTGGGCTTTTCATGTCTGTCGCATCTCTTAATCCATCTTCATCCACGTCCACCAGCTCTTGCCCAGGTTTCCTTACTTAAATCAGCAACGACGGCTTTGTATCAGCAAACCTGCTTGCGCTTTTTGTGGTCAACAACATCATTTATCAGCGCTTCCTGTTGTCCTGAGCGAGGAATGGAGCCAGACGGTAGGTGGTCAGAAGGGGCAGCTCATTATGCATGTATTGGATGGTGATCGAACGGGTTTGCGATTGAGTAAACCAATTATCGCCTACGTCCTGTTGCGCACTGCCTAAGCCATTTAGTGGGTGCTCTGTGGGGATATATCTTTTGGCATCCCAGTGCTTCAGCCCGCTGCTTACGTGCACAAATCACGAGAACGATTCTAGAAGCTACAAATTGAAAAACAGAGCATCGAGCACATCGTGCCGAGGTGGATAGCGGAAACATGAAAACAAATATGTCTTTGACAAATTACCGAGCTAACGAAAGAAGCTCATTTTTCTACCCACGCCGAGTGAGTGAGTGAGTGCCAGAGAAGACGGCTTCTATTACGCATACCAAAGAATAATGACTTCGAACCCAAATCACCAGTGTCTATGCAAGAGATCATCCCTCACCATGAGGACGCCATTTGCCTTTGGCTTCGATTCAGTCTCGTACAACGAGCTGTAAATGAATCAAGCGCCACTTTGGACACGTGCTCAGCATGTCACGCCGGCTTGCACTGTCATCGTTTGACTTTTCGAGAATGAATTTATCAAAGAGCGAACGAGGTCGGGCTCGGAGTGAAGTGCAGTGATATGAGAGAACTTCTAGAATGTCCATCTATGAAATGGAAGATTCGAGTTGGCCGATGCAGATGGAAATGAGACAGAAGCCGTTATTGATCGAAGACGAAGAATGGAAACGACAATTGTACGCTGTGGTGGCACCGATCCTGGCCATATTGGGAATATGTGCTGTGCTGGTCAATGTTTATGTGCTATTGAGGTAAGTAACGTTAGCTGGGTCACATTCGCTCGGGCGGAACTTACTGATTAGATTTTAAGAGCGTGGCAGAGCTAGGGTTTGTGCCGTACTACATGCAAGGTGCCTACAGTAGGCAATGTGTGCTCTCAAGCTGCACGCAAACGAGTGATCACTTCTGGACAACAAGCACATGTGTGGCATCTGGAAACTTTTTTAGCGGCTTTTATTTGAAACGTTCCGCTTCAGTCAATCTATGGTTCAGTTTGAGTCTAGCAGCAGTGGATACTTACAGCGCTACAATGATCGTGATCAACTTATTCTTACAAAGTTATTTACCGACCGTGGTTGGCAAGGAACCAAATCCTTGCGCACTAATCGTGGCCGAAATGCTACGTCTCGGCGGTCTGGTCTCATCTGTGTTGCATCTGTTGGCGTTGGCATTCACTCATTTTTTGGGTGTCCTCTATCCCCTCCGCCAGCTATCTTGGATTGCGGCCAGAAAAGGGCGCGTATTCGTTCTGCTTCTTCTTTGGCTATGCCCATTGGCAGCACTGCTAATCTCAATGTCAGTGGTACCAGACCAGGCATTTTTAGCGAGCGAATGTCGTAATTTGACATTTCCATCTCAATTTCCATTTCGGGCAACAGTATCGATGGCCGTGGCATTGCCCATGTTGGTCACATTCGTATTCTATTTCGCCATTCTCTGGCAATTAAAAAAGAATGATCGCGATCCCGTGCTCAGAGATGCGAGGCCGACCAGGCAAAATAAAAAATTACTGGTAACTATGATCCTGTTCATGGGCACGTTCTTAATTGGATGGTTCCCAAGTCTCCTTTTGTACTTTCTCTACTGCGAGGATTGCCCCTTGAAACCGGCCAGTTTCCATATAAAGACAGTGACTTCAGTGGCCGTATCTGTTCAGATACTTATTATTCTGAAACTGTTTCTGAATCCAATCGTCTATGCTTTGAGGATTGGGGAACTAAGATCAGCGCTGTGCAAGCTAAATAAAAGACTATTTGGCGTCCAGTTCTTCTCGCCAGATCATCAGTATAGTTCGAGTGCGCCGACACAGCAGTGTCGTTTTTCACGTCCATCGCAGACTACAGGAAGAGATGATTGTTGGGCTAGTTGCACTGGACAATCCAAAGCGGATAGGAAAACCGAGCCTGATTTGATAACTGTGGAGAGACAACAAATGTTGGTGCGATTTGACGAATGACGACAGAGAGAGACAGCGCAAAAGATAACCTTGGCTTGTGTCTTTGCATGCGTGGATGCGATTACTGTACGGTAGTTTGTTCCTCTGGCCTGCGGCCTGGGCGTGTACAATAAAGCCTAAGCCTCTTAGATTGAAACGCCTTATTTGAAATCACTTGCTAGTAACTTCTTATTCTCATGCCAAGCCCATTTTCCGAAGTCAATATGCGCCTCCCAGAGCCTTTGATGCTCTCGCTAAATCAGCCTGGCAGAACAGACCTCATCTCCAGAAAATCAGCTAACAACAAGTCTTTAGTCAGAAAACACCATTTCGCCTTGAAAAACATAGGCCTAGCAGACCTGTCTGGCTGGCTTTCTAGCGCTAATTAGAAGCACATGTGCACTGGCGCACACCCAGCGGGCAAAAACTGCAGGGACTTGCGGAATTACTGGAAATGTCTTATGAGTCATGACACGAGTGAGTCCTGCAGGAAGAACACATATGTAGATAATAAAGTCAAAGAACGTGCGCCTACATAGTTTTGGTTGACTGGCAAAAGGACGTCATTGTTTCTTATTGCAACTTATTGTTAGTATGATGACAAGGAAAAAATTGTGATTACAGATAGAGGTCAGTTAGCTGCAGATGTTTCAAGTAAAATTACGTTTTTGCGAAAAAGAGGCTACCTTGCTATTTGCTATTTTACTTCTTATCCAAACACATGACTGCGCACTCAACGGATAAGCGACATCGCAATATAAAACAAAGCAGATAAAGTCAATCAAAACTAATCTTTTCGATGGCGTCACGAAAACCACATAGAGGCAACGAAGCAACATCATGCGATAAATCATTCCACATCTGAATGCACGAGTAATTAAAAAAATGGCTTATAACTCGGGAAATCATGTCGAGGCTTGATCAAAGAATGTGGCTCATTCAGTCTGGCACTTGTTCGAGCACCAGACTCAGATTTGTGAACAAAAAATCTGTTAGGATAGTCATGAAATCCACAATAATATTTATAAAACTGGAACAATTTAAGACGCTTTTTACGGGAAAAAAGGGAGCACCGGTTCGCTTTAGATAAAGCTTCATCGTACGAAACATTCCAATTTCTCAAAACCAATCTAAGCGCAAAAAGTTGTGCCCTTTCATATTCGGGGATATCTTTTTTTAGAACTGGATCCCAAGCCACACACCCGTACTCAAGCACTGACCTAATACAGCTCTCGTCGACAGCTTTCAGACTTTCTGATAAAACATGCCTGCGAAATTTCCTATTCAATGATACTAACATCGAGTTGGCTCTCTTCAAAGGTGCCCAGAAAATTTGAGATCAGAAGAAAAAAGCACGCCTAAGTACTTTACCTTACTAGTCACCGACAGTTTTTGACCATTCAAAAAAAACAAAAATTTTACCCAAATCCGGAGCGGCACCATAACGAAAAACCATAACCTGAGTTTTCGATACATTAAAACTTAATCCGGTCAACGTCAACGTCAACGAAAAGTCAACGTTGACGTTGACTTTTGCTCGCCTGGACGCTGACCTTTCCTCTTCTATCATCAGCACGTCAGGAGCGGCCGCTGTGTTAAAACAGAACGTGGCGTATGAATAACAGGATGGCTGCTCTAGCACAGTACTCACGATCAGACAGAGCGCCCCAAATACGCGAGCTGATCTAATGTCAGCATCAAAATCACAATGTCACTCGCATGAAGGATTGAATGCCATTCCTGCCATGGGCAGCAAGGCATAATTTTCGTTGTGCGCTCATTTCATGATCCCCAGCTCCAGCTCTACCTTCGCCCTTGATCTCATTACCTGCAATATATGAAATAAAGTATGCATGCATCTGCATGCTGGAATTTTTTGTTGCGTTTAAATTTATAAAAACTTATGATGGCGTAATCATTCTGATTGAATCTGTTGTGCAGTATAGCCAATATAATTACACCCTCGCTTGGTTACGTCCTCGGACTAACTTTTCATGAATGAAGGCACATCGGATAGCGCAAGAATAGTTGTTGATGCCTTTGGTTTCATCGAAACATTTCATATTGCATACATTTCTATCCTGCAGAATCCAGAAAACTGCAACTCCTGCAATTCCTTCCCCGTCCCCTTGCGTAATGGGAAGCAAGGCCTTGTTCCGTGACAGACACATGGACTGTTCAGCGGCCGCGGTGGTGGAGCGGTTTGGCGTTCGTCTCTACGTACGTATTGCTTGGGAGCAAGTGGCTGGACTCGTCTCGTCCCAGGTTTAATCCACGGTGATGTTGGTCGTGGATCACGCGAACTTCCACCCTCGTCACTTACGTTTCGCTCTCCGCGCTGAAGATACTGCTTTTGGCCATCGGTTTTCTGACCGCGAGTGAACTCACAATTAGTTCGGTGGTTTCAAAACCGAACAGCTCTAACTCTGAAAGATTTCCAAACGACTCGTCTTACTCTACATTTGTGCGCCTCGCGATGTGACTGCCCCTCCTGCACGACGGCACGCTTATCAGAGGCAGTGGGCTCACGTATCTCGATCTGTCATACAAGGCACATCAACCAGCCGTGGCCATTTTGATTCTGCACAGTTCATCCCAAACACTCCACCAGACACAGATCACAGCACGACACACTTGCACGAAGGACATTGATCACTCGACTCGATCACAGTCCCAATCTTCCTCCGATCACCCTTCACATGCCTTTCAGAACGGTCTCGTTGGCTTTGAGCTCCCCCTGCAATAGGCGTGTTTGGCCGGTGGGGAAGGTTGTGTATTTGGTTGCCTTGATTGGCTGCCTTATACATGGAGCAGTGTATTGGCTTGCCTTCGTTGGCCAGTCGATACGCTCCTCCAGGCGAGGCTGAAACCCGTTGGGTTGATGTCTCAGCCACCTACGACTAGGTGGCCTGCCTGGAAGTATACTTGAGTCCATCCGCTCCCCGCTGTACCTTTTCGATCGTCACCACCGCAGCGTAGTTGTTGAATTCGCCCCTGTAGTTCGGTGAACTGAAGACGGTCATGCACTGGAAGTCGTCGCCGAAGACTTTGAACCCTTCCTTGAAGACCTGAAACGGAATGGTTAGTGAGGGCCGTATTCAGAGGGCAGTCAACTCATGCTTACTTGGTGCGCGCGGATGATGCAGTCGATTTCGTGGCGCGACAGGAAGTCGTTGAGGGCGTCCAAACCGAACTGATGTCCGAGGCCGCGAGGATTGGGTGCGATACCTGAAACACGCGAGGAATGGCCCTGACTCGGAGATCGACCAGATCATCAACTCACCGTCGATGTCTTCGTATAGATCGGACCAGAGGAGATCGGCCACCACTTCGTTGTCCCGTATCGACTCGATTGGCTCGACTGACCGTGAATGTCACCGCAGATGTGGATCGGCGCTTCGACTTTGATCAAGGCCGCCGGTTCCTGCTTCAGCACCTTCTTGACCGCGGCGAGCAGGGTCGAGATTTCTGACGCCAGCAACGGGTTCTTCTTGAGTTTCGATGGATTCATTAGCCGATCGATCAGGCTGCTGAAGAAAACCAGCTTTCCGTCCACCTTCGAAGTGCTCGCGGTTTTCATTTTCAGCCGACCGACAGGGACCAACCACACCGACCTATGTCGACGAGCGCAGGCTTGACACTGACCAGTTGGGCGAGTACCACTAGGCGGATGGCAGGCGGTGTAAAGTACGAGCAAATTCTCACACAGGGCTGTCGGTCTGCACACAGTTCTGCTCATCCAGTTCTTCCCACTCAAAAACCCCACACGTCTTTACAACCGAGGGTTCGGCTTACGGTTCTCTCAGTATTGCTTGGGAGTGAGTGGACCCAGGTTCGATCCATGGCGATGGAGATCAGCTTGCGAACCGCAAACCCTCGCTGAGCTTGCACACCAGGCCATGGGTGACTCACCTGGGACTGACGAGGTGCTCTCTCTTGTACAGACCAGCCAGACGAGTAGAACCTGAGACACGTGAGGAATGGCCCTAAGTCGGAAATCGACCCGATCATTCGACACGACATCGACACCATCGATGTCGTCGGACGGATCAGACCAGAGGAGATCGGCCACCTCTTCGTTGTCCCGGATCGGCTCGATTGGCTTGGGCAGGTTCCGAATGTCGTCCAAATTACGCAGTCTCTTTGCTGGAACTGTTGTCTGAATGTCAAGTAGTGATTGATTGGTTGACAGATTCCAAGTCGTCGTTGACAACGAGTAATAGATATTCTCAGGTCAAACTAAATTAAAAACGTAGAAACCCAATCTGGCTCATATACTGTAGTTTGAGGCGGATCCGCCAGCTTGCTCGGCATGCAAAACGTCTCCATCTGTTCTACAGTATCAGACCGTTGATCGCATTACTCGTAGCTTAGCCGCCGAATGATGCGGTATCGAGTAGAAAGTTCTGATCCGGAGGCGCACGCGTTCTTGATGTGGTCTATTCAAACAGCTGCTCTACTGTTTTTTGGCTTTTCGAATAGTCGTTTGAGCGAAATCGCTGCTGGCCACAGAAACGAATAAGTGGCCGCCAGCGGGAGCACAGACCTCTGCGCGTTTTGTAGGAATGACCCATGTTTATTTAGAGAAAAACAGTTTTTGCTATCGTAAAAACCAAAATCTTGAAAGCCTGTCTAGGTTTTGAGTTCTGCATAATTTCAGTAGACGCAGTTCACTGACACACCTGTAAGAACACGGGCAAAGGCGAGTAGGTGGCTATTACTGTGATGGGATTGGTGAAATTTGCTGCGAAATAACGGGAAGTTCCTGTGAACTCATGACACGAGTGCGTACAGTAAACATAAAACTAGATCATGACGTCGAGATATAAGTAAACAGGTCATGTGACTAACATGGAAGAAGCCCCTACATAGTGTTCTGCACTTATGAGCCTGTTGTAATAGCCTAGGAACGGCCTAGGCGTGCGGATAACCAAACGATATGAACAAGCAAAGAGCTTTACTGATTCACGACCGCACGGGGCAAACACACACATCAGACTGACTGGCGAAACCGCGCTCAGCCGACAATGCACACTACCCAGACAGGGAACGGCGCGCTAAGCACGCGAACAAAGAGGAGCGGGCGGAAATGAGTCAGACAGGGGGGCAGACCTGGATCGAACGAACCGGAGCCATCCATGATGACTCGGATGGCCGCACCCTTACAATGTCACTTTTTAAAACCTTTAAACGCAGTACAGCATTCCAGGGTAATTTCTGTCAGACACGCTATTTAGTTTATGCATTTCAGGTAACCAGAGGGAGGATTTGGGCATGATAGAGCTAGGGATTGAGAAATCAGGCCACAAAGAAAGGTATCTCTTGCTACACAGTGAACTATCAGGCAGAATCGTTATTCTTCACGTGCGTGAAATTGTGGTTTTGACACTGACATCAGCAAGCGTATTTGAGACACTCTCTCTCGTGATCGAGTAGGCCAGCTATCCTCAGCCAGTCATAGATAGGCTGCGTGAAAATGCGATGGCTGGTCTAAAAACCTTTTTCGTCTGTGATAACTGACTTTTTGAAAATAATTTGAGGTAAATCCTCCTCTAGCTTACAGCTAGTATTTTTGTGGTTGTGTCACCCATTCCCCCTTCTCTACTTCTTCAGAATAGAGATTTTAAAGCACACTTATGTATGTTATGTGCATGTCACAAAGCGTAATATCTCTCATTGAAGTCAGTAGGCAAGTATCCGTTTTAAGTCACGTCCATCAGTTTGGTAGACGGCGTAGGCCAGTTTCTTTATTGTCAGCCACATTGTCAGTTGAAATGATCTTGGATTAATTTGGCGTCAAACACTCACAGTTGCCTGGTTTGAAATCTAGAGCTTCTACTGCTCTATTTTTGAAAAACATTTACTCTTTTAAGGACCAAATACTGTCAAAACAAAATACTAGTTTTCAACGAAAACGGATTAGCGAACGATAATCTGCGCTTTAATTTGGGGGTCATTATCATCATGATGAGCCAACTCTGGCCATTTTTTAGTAAGCGCAGGAGACATGTAAACTTTATTGTTGCAAACTGGAAACCAAATTAGCTGACATTTGAAAGGTCGCAATCAAAAAGAGGCTACAGATTAATTGCATTATTGCCACTAAAATTTTGCCGCGCAAACAGTAGTCAGGCCTAAAAAGAGCGCAGTATAAAATCGGAAGCAAATCGGAAAGAGCTCATTTTCTTACTGTCCATTATTGACGACAAGCAATGCTAATCCAAAAAATTTTTTTTACTCTTCTTGCTCTTTCCTTTACATGGGATGGAGGTTAGTCAGAGTTGGTCAGGGGCAGTATTTGGTAACACTGTTTATGTGCTTTTACACCGAGGGGTATCCTTAGAGGGCAGTGCAGCAGAGTACAAGACCATTCTGAATCCAGCTAGAAATATTTTCTGATCGAGCATTTGATCGAAATATGCTGTCTCTACCTCATCATGGTAAGTTTAGAGGAACAGAGCCAACACCCTTCTGAAGCTGACCGATACTCGAACCCATTCCTAATCTCATTGTCAGCCAGCTAATCTGTAACCCTGGTGCTAATGTAAGGGTGTGGCTATTCGAGTTATGACCTGCAGTCATCATGGATGGCTAGTCTTCCTGTTCGTTCGATCCAGGTCTGCCCCCCTATGTGTTTTTTGAACTGGCGTCCCAAGACGGCCTAGCTGTCTGTGTTGGCTGACTCACTTCCCGCCCGCTCCTTTGTTCGCGAGCCTAGCCCGCCGTGCTGTGTCTGTTTCCTGTGCCTTTGGGCTGAGCGAGGTTTCGCCAGTCAGTCTGATATGTGTACGTGCCCCGTGCGGTTGTGTGACAGTAAAGCTATATACCCGTGCGTGTGTTATTCGATTAGTCCCTCGCATAGCCTGCCCGCCTAGGCTATTACATTGGTTCCCATGCCGGATCGCATTCGGCGGTCTGCGTGGTGATTTGATTTTGCGATTTTTCGTTCCGTATTTTCGAATTTTCGACGAATTTTTGGTAGCAGACCTAGTCAGCCCGATTTATTACTACGAATTGGAACAGACCTCATGGCGTCCATTGACCCGCCCAACCCAGACCCGCTTCAACGTTCTGGTAGCAGTTCGGACCCAGTGAACTCGCCGATGGGTCAGCAACATGGTACGCCGCAGCCGTTTACTAGCCAAGCTAGTCACCCGAATCATTGAACGCCCGATCGAACACCGCCTACTGATCGTACACCCCGAATCAGCTGGTTGAATCGTCCTGCTGGTATCGGCCAAGCCGAACACGTTCAGCAATTGCAAGCTCAAGTCCTTCGACGAGCACAGGAACTGCATAATTACGAAATGGAATTGAACGATCGCGCCTCGCAAATGCAACGAGATCAAGATCGTCTGGATGGAGATCGTCGCACCCAGTCAGTTTCGTCGACCCAGCACCAGAATGTTGGCCAGTCCGTACCAGTGGCCACAATGGCATCTACAGTAAACCCGAACGCGCCCTCGACTACGACTCAGGCCCAAGGCCAGCTCCCGACAGCTCACCATTCAGAACGATGGTTTTCATGGATCGAAATTTTGGCGATTAACGACCCCACGTTTTGGCAGCAAATATTGTCCGCTTTGGCCCCAAGGGCCATGAGAGAACCTGACGAATTGAACGATTTGATGGCCTTGCGACAAGCCGTGCGAGTTGCCGCAGCAGCACGAGCTCAGATCGATGTTTCCACTGCTTTTGGTCCGACAACGGGCCTCATGGAATTTTGGATCCACGAAATTCGTTATCCGCAACTCAGTCAGATCGAATGGTACGTCCCGTTGCCTGTCCGTGTTCGGTATTTACACCCGCATACCCGACAGCCGTTGCAAATCGATATCACGACTGGTCGATATGTCTGGCCAGTACCAGTGCCAGTGCAACCGAACCCGATGCCGTCAGTTCAACCGAATTTGCAGCCAATGAGAGCCCAAGGCTCTGGTGGATACACCGCTCAGCAAACCAATGATCTAGCTGCAGAGTACGATGCCGCTTACACCGATTTTGACGATCATCCCGATTCAACGCCGATAGTGCCGCCTAGCGGCCAGCCGCCAGCAGCCCCGCCGTATGTTCCCCCGCCAGCCCCGACGCCAGCGCAGCCTGATCTTACGGCCATCATGTCCCAGTTTGCAACGCATATGACGACGCAGATGACGACGCAAATCAGCCAGATAGTGCAAGCGATACAGGCGTCCAGCGCCTCGAAAACCCCGAAATCACGTCCCAAGTCGCAATCCGTGTTGGCCTTGCCGACTAAATCGACAGATCAAGAATCCGATAGTGAATCAGCGCCGCCGTCCGATACAGAAACGACTCGTCGACGACGGAAACAGAACAAGGACGCCCCGCCACCCGGTCCCCTTCGACGAACGACGTCCAACGCCGAATTGGGTCAATCAATGTTGCAACTCGCCTTGGCCAAAGGAAAAGCTCCCCGTCTCGCACTCGAACCGTACAGTGGTATCGCTGGTGCGCCGCCGCTTAGCGAATGGTTACAAGATTATCGAATGAAAATGGAAGTCTATGGCTATGTCTCCGATCTGGAGTTGCTGCAACTTTTGCCCCTGTACCTGGGAGAATCCGCTGGTCAGTGGTTCCGGCAGTATCGGGAGACGAATCCGAACCTAGCCGATATCCTGTGGACGAAATTGGTCACTGATATGTGCGAATATTTTGAGCTGAGAGATGAGGCCTTTTTGGTTACCCAGTTCCAAGAACTGACTCTGAACCCTGGTGAATCCTATCTCGATTTTGGTAACCGACTCGAACGTGCCGCCAAGCGTGCATACCCTGATCTGACACCCAGTTAATTGCGATGGCATCTGATTGACGCTTTTCGACGACAACTGCCAACCAAGTTGGCCGCTCTAATTCAAGAACATCATCTCGATGGTGCTTCCCCTGTCACGTTCGAAGAAATTAAGCTTCGTGCCGCCAAGTGGCAGTTACGCAACCCGACATCGTCTACACCGAAGAAAATCCTGTCCAGTCCGGCAGCAGTCGCTGCCGCAACTATTGTCGAAGAACCGGAACAAGAAACTGCCTATGCCGATGCGTACAATGTTCGAGCGCCGCCGAATAATCCGCGATATTTTGGTGCCCAAGGCACTCGCCCAATGTCAGTCCCGCCTGCTCAACGCCCGTATCATAAGCCCCAAGGGCGATATCAAGGAAACGCACAAATTCAAATGCCAGCCCCGTATTGGTCTCCTCAGCAAGCCCAGCTGCTTGATCAGATCGCTACGCAAGCAGCCAACGCCCCGGCTGGCTTCATCGGTATGCCCAGAGAACCGTATGCGCTCATTGCGCCTCGCCCGCCAAATCCGATGATCCCCGCGCCAGGATTGGGTCTGTATACAGTACCAATCACGGCTGGTGTGTCCCAGTCAACGCGCCCACCTCGCCCGCCCGCAGAAGGGTTGAGAATGCGTCCGTATCGTTCGCCTGACACTGGCCATACGTATGACACGATCGCTCCATTGCCAATTCCGTACAACGCCGCCAATATGCAGTGTCGAGAATGTCATCAACTCGGTCACATCGATGCGCATTGCCCTGGACGCCCATTTTGTGGCATGTGCAACAGGAATCCCGGTCATGGTCGTTTTCGTTGCCCGAACCTGTATCAATCCGATTTGGACCAAGTCCGACGTCTTCAGACGCATGAACAGTACGCCGCCCAGTTTGGCCCTGGTCCAGTTTATGACAGACCACCGCAAGCGGCTGCCCAGCAGCCTAGTCAACCTCAGCAACCCGTTCCACAGCCGAATCCGTCGCCAGTGCAAGCTACGCAAGCGCCTATGTCACAGCCAGCCCAGCCGGCCCAACCAAGTCAAACGAGGATCAATTGTGTCGATGTTCGGTCTCGCCAGTTGCCGAATCAGCTTCCAGCAGAAGTCACCAAGCAACTTCGTCCATTGCTCGAGCCATTTACGCCATTGCCGCCAGCAGTTTTTGCGTTGCCCCCGCACGCTATTCCGTCGGACGCCGTCAAGCCAGGATGGGTCCTCGATGCTGACGATCAGACCAGACGAGTCGCTTTTCGCCAGATCAATGAAATGCGAGTCATGGCATTGGATGTTTCAGTGGCCAGGCCACTTCAACGAAGAGAATCTCCCGAAATCATCATTGGTATCGATGGACGCCAAGTGCAAGTCCTGATCGATTCTGGAGCCCAAGCCTCCATCATTTCCGATAATCTCTATGCCGAAATTCATCCAGAATGGGATGGTTCACTCGACGAATGCCCTCTTTTGTTCCGTTCAGTTGACAATGACAAACCACGTATTTTGGGTACGCGCCATGTGCACTTGACGTTTGCAACGATAACAGTCTTGCACGAAGTGGCTTTTTTGCATGACCCCAAGGGTCTGATCACGATGTTATTGGGCCAGGACATCAATGGTCGGTATCAGCACACGTTGTCTGAAAGCGAGAAGACGGTCACGTATTGTGCTGGAGAACTCAAAGGTATCAAGATCCCCTACGCATCCACGGAGCCCGAATTGCCAGTTGGAAACGCCAAGATCGCTCTCGGCCAAGCCGAGCTCCCGCCACGTTCAAGAGTCGATATCGATGTCACGATCAATCATCTGTGTGTCCAAGACGCACCAGTCCAGTACTTCGATCAAAGCCCGCATACACGAAATGGTCTCGAAGTGGTCATTCCCAGAGGTTTGTGGACGAAACACGATTTGGGAAGCACGTTTAAGGTACCAGTCTTCAATTTGACGGATCGACCCATAGTCCTGTCTGGGGTTATTTTGGACGCCTATGTGCCTGATCCGTTTGTCTACCGATCCGAGCAAGACACGCCAGTAGCTATGATGGCGTAGATCTCTAGTTCCCCAAGGGAACCGCCTAATTCGGAACCTGTCGTTGCTGGAGCCGTTGGTGCGCACCCGCTACTCGATCAAGCCCAACCCGATAAAACGGCCTCAAAGGCCCTGATTGAAGCCCCGCCCGTAGGAACGCCAGCCCATCGTCAAGGCGTCATGGAACGAGTCGTCATCAATCCGAGGTGCTCAAGGCACCATCAAGAGATGTTGCGTCAAGTTATCGAGAAGAACGCCGATATTTTCGCTTATCATGATTCACACCTGACCAAGACAAACGTTGTTCAGCATCGTATCGATACTGGCGACCACCCCCCCCCCCCCCCCCCCGTTCGTCAGCCTGCCCGACGAGTGGCCCCGCCGCTGATTACCAAGGTACGTGAATGGCTAACTACGTATTTGGACGCTGGCATCATCGAACCGTCGTATTCAGCGTATGCGTCGCCCATCGTCATGGTGAAAAAGAAGGATGGTGGAATTCGATTCTGGATTTATTACTCCGTGAGGTCAACAAGCAAAACAAGCAAGACGTGTACCCGTTGCCTCAAATCCTGGACGTGTTGAACACCCTCAAGGGGTCTATGGTCTTTTCTACCCTGGACGCAGCAAGTGGTTATCACCAGATTCCGTTGGATCCCGAAACCGCTGATCGAACTGCATTCTGTACGCAGTTTGGGCTCTATCAATTGCAAACGGCACGCCGTACGGTGTCATTAATGGTCCAGCGTGCTTTCAAAGACTGATGAAAATGGTTCTCAATGGCCTCACGTGGAGCATCTGTATGGCCTACATCGACGATGTCATTGTGTTCAGTAAATCGATCGAGGAACATTGCGAACATTTGGATTCGATTTTTCAAAGGTTTCGCCAAGCGAACTTGAAACTACAAGCGAAAAAGTGCTCATTTGGTCTGGCCAAAGTAGAGTATTTGGGCCACGTTGTCAATCGGGAAGGTATCCAGCCCCTGCCATCGAAGGTCGATGTGATCAAGAAATGGCCTGTGCCCCAGACTGCCAAGCAGTTACACGCTTTTCTTGGATTGACCAGTTATTATCGAATTTTCATTCCGGCTTATTCACGAATTGCTCGCCCGCTGTACGATCTGATGATGAACGGCCGATCGCCAGAAGAAAGAAGTTATTGGGACGAGCCGCATCAACGAGCATTCGATCACCTCAAGCACAAAATGACGACCCATCCCGTTTTACGTTATCCCGACTATGACTTGCCGTTTGTGGTCACGACCGACGCCAGTGGGTTGGCGTTGGGAGTGGTATTAGAACAGTATGAACTGGCCAAGCCGGATGAACGATGGCCGATTGAGTTCGCCTCTCGCAAAATGACTGATGTTGAATTACGATACAGTGTTCCAGCTCAAGAAGCCTTGGCAATCGTTTGGGCGGT
>JASANH010001514.1:0-17400 GCA_030248295.1 Mesodorylaimus sp. YZB2_4 | reverse complement strand
CAGCCTTAAAACTTCATTGATGAAATGGAAACCAGACTATGATTCTGCAGCTGCCGAATATGATCGTGTTGGTAAATCTTGTTTACTCGATAAATTTTTGCAATTTCTCACAAATTCTCTTTTTCAGCCGTTTGTTACAAGAATGCGAAACAATTGCAAAAATGTTTGGATGCTTATTTGAAAGCTTCCGATTGCCACGAACAAAATGGGATTCTATTTCATGCAGCTCGGTAACTTTTTATTTAGTTTTTCCATTTATTGACGACAAATTGTTTCTGCTATTTTTAGATGCAAAGAACAAGCGGCTTTGATTTGCAAAGATATGAAACGAATGGACGATGCGAAATCGTTCATGGAAACAGCGGCGAGATTGTACGCCGAGACTGGCACGCCCGACACGTCGGCCATGGCGTTGGACAAAGCGGCGAAATTTCTCGAACCGATCGATCCAGCTAAAGCATTAGAAATATACCAAAAAGCATTATCGATCGTTGAAGATCACTCGGATAAAACGAGAATGATTGCGGAATTTATGAGTCGAATTTCAAAAATTCATTTAAAACTTGAACAGTAAGAAGGCTTAAATTTCAAACCTGGGTTGCGGCCGAGCGTTGGTAGACGAGATTTTAGAATCGATGTCTGAATATCGAAAAAAATCATGATATTCGCATTCAGCGCCCACATTTTTTAGGGAGTAGCCGAAATTCTCGACTCCCAGCACGTATGGAAAAAAGTTTTTAGTGTTGTTAGCAAAGGGGAAAACAGTGAGAAATGACAATTTCAACTTCAGCAATAATTGAGATAAGGGTGCAGAATTTTGGCTATCCTTTTAATACATGGGTGCTAGAATCTAAATATTCACTTTTTTTTCAATATTCTGACATCGATTCTAGACTTCGTCTTTAAGGGCTAAATTATATTGCATTTGCACACACCTGAAAAAAGTAAGTTTTTGCGTCTTCGCCGCTTTCGGCCAATTTTTCTCGAAATTTTTACCAATAACCTGAATTCATGTCAGCGACATTTTTTGTAGAGGAAAATGAGCTCTATTGGCTGGCTGTCTTTGTTTTGCTTTTACTTCTTTCATCAAGTTTACAACGACTTCTTCCGTCTGAATCGCAAAGCTCTACAAAAAAATCGTTGATAAAAACTTAAAACGAAAAAATCAAGCCTCGAACTTATACCTGCTCTATGGAGCGCATTTCGTTCTACGAATTATTCGCTGGCATCAACTCAGGTTATCGCTGAAAATTTCGAGAAAAATTGGCCGAAAGCGTAGTGAGCGCGAAAACGCATTTTGACAGGTGTGTGCACCCCACTAGAATTTAGCCCTTTAAGGGTACGCGAACAATAGTTTGACGCGCAGTGGACGGGGATCCCCTGTCTGCTGCCTGAAGGCTCATTTATACTGGCCACGGAGCTCTCTGTGACTGCGCGCTCAGGACAGAGTTCTCTGCCATTCTGTTACAGCGAGGGCGTTTATACTGCCTCCAGGAGTCCGACCGAGCGCGCTGTCCTGCGTTTTCAAAAAGTGGGACTCTGTCCCTGCCTCTAGAGGCGCTGTCCAGGCGCTAGAGAGAGAAAAGCGTTTTCTGCTCGTTGCACAAAGGCGCAAACCAGTCGGAAAGGAGAGGATTCATGCCAGACAGAGATCCTGTACGATTAGAATACAGGAAAAGAGAACGATGTGATCATTATATGCACAATGATTTTCTATAGTGCTTTTGATCGATAAGAGAAAGGTAATTTGAAACTATTGATAAGGCCGATACAAAAAAAAAACATGAAAGAATCGTAGAAGAATGACTGATAGATTGATGCCAGATCACTCGGCGAATGACTGGCTGATCAATTCGCTGTTTGATATGATCGGGTGATCGATATGATCAGCTGGTCTGATAGATACTATGATCTGATCTGTACGATAGACTGATGGATCGATCGATGAATCATACCTATTATGTTAATCAAACAACAGATTGAGATGGATCGATCACCCGATCAATAAATCAATCGGTGATATAAATGATCAGATCGATCATATTGACTGATCAAATGGTCACAATGATCAATCGAATACTCGAATTTAAAAACATAATCAATAAATCACACATAGCCAATGATGTGAGGATCATGGAGTGAGCTCTTTTTGAAAGTGAAAAACTAGGCTCAGAAAATTGAGTAAATCCAGGTAAAAATCGCCCCCAAACCTAAATTTTGACTTCATTATCGGATTCAGCTATAAAAACTGCAACTGCGAACACCCTGTTCAAAATGTTAGAGACGATCGTCGACTTTCAGAATCGATAGAAATGGGGCCCTGCGTTTTTGCACAAACTTTGACTTTTTCTTCAAAACCCAGGGACTGAGCGCGCAGGGACACCGATCGGGAACTCCATCAGGATCAACTGGGCGCCGGGGCCTGGTCGCCTTTTTATACTCATTTCCCCGACCTTGGTGCATTTATACTGGTCCCCGAGTTTTCAGGGTCCAAATGTGAAGTCTGGGACAGAGTACAGTAATCCTTGAACATGAAAATCTGGGACCATTCCAAGCAGTGCGCCGCTCTGTCACAGAGAACTCGGTGGCCAGTATAAATAAGCCTTGAGCGAAAAGACCATATGTTAAGGTGTTATCCGCATCAACACATCACCAATCGAGTGCACATGCGCCTGTCAAAATGCGTTTTCGCGCCTCCGCCGCTTTTTGCCAACTTTTCTCGAAATTTTTAGCGATAATCTAAATTGATGCCAGCGACAGTTTTGTAGAGAAAAATATGCTCTATCGACTGGTTGTATTCGTTTTGCTTTTTACTGTTTTTATTTTTTTGTATCGATTTTTTTCGTCGAGAATCGCGAAAATTTACGAGAAAGCTTTGGTTAGAAGTCAAAACGGAAAACTAAGCTTCGAACTTATATCTGCTAGGTAGAGCGCATTGTTCTCTACAAAGTTGTTGCTGACAACAAATTAGGTTATCGCTGAAAACTTCGAGAAAAATTGACCGATAGCGGCAACTCCGCGAATTCCGATGCACACGCGCCCCGGGGAGCGACAGGTTATAATGAGGCCTGATGGGCGGCCTGTGCAGGGTGGGTTCGACTCCCTCCTGTGTAAAAATTGTCAAATGTGTTCCCTAGTTATCGAGTGCATTGTGGATGAAGTATGACAGTGGTGTTTTTCAGATACGATCAAGCAGCTGCATCGATCGGCCGAGAAGTGGACACGTACGCGGCTGTGCAAGAAGCACCGAAAGTTGGCAAATTGACAACTGGTCTCGTCTTAGTACATTTAATTTGAGGCGATAGCATCGCTGCCCAAAAATCTTATCAACGAGCATTCGCGTGAGAATTAAAAATTTTTTTTTAAGCGGGTGTTAGGATCGACCAAGTTCTTACCAAGGGAAAATTTTGGCACCACAATTTTTTTTTTGCTCAATCTATTGTAAGGTACCCCGCGACTTGTCGCATCGCCCTAGCAATGATTGCTAGGGCGATGCGGCTTGCGAAGCGTCTGCGGCTGTTTGCGACCGCAACGAAAGCTGCAATTCCCACTTTTTAGAAATACACGTACTTTACATAGTTCTTTGTGATTTCTAAACATGGGGCAGGGCATTTTTTTCTGCTCAACTAGACAGGCAACGTCCGAATTATATGTTTAGAAGTTACACACCCCATGAGAGACCCTGAAAAGATGCTGAAAATATCAGTTTTTGCAATTATCTCGTTCCAGTTTGCATCAAATGTATACGACATACGCATATTTTCTAAATCCACACACCCTGGAGCATCTCTGGTGAAATTATCGCTGGGTGTGCCTCTTTTATGTATTTCTAGCTCTATAAGCCCATGTTTGTGGGAGAAAATTTGAATTTTGACTTTTGGCGGGAATATTTTTTCTCACAAACGGTATGACCCAAAAAATTAAAAAACCTTTTGATAGCTTATCATCTTGCGGTTTTTTTGACATGTTCTAAATGAATTCAGGACGAAGAATTGGAGAGATATAAGTAATAGCGCGCAAGCAACACGTTTTTATATTTTTGACTTTTGCATCACCATAAACTCATCATGTAGCTTCGATTAAGCACAAAAAATGATGGGGTCAAAATTTTCACTTTCGGATGAGTCGATCCTTTACAGACACTGAAAAAGTGTCTGAAACTTTAATTTCAGGGCGACTAATTTTGCTACGACTGAAGATGCACAAATTTTACCCGCCCTGATTGATTCGTTTGAAAAAAATGATGGAGAGCGTTTTCAACGATTTGTCAATCATCCCCATATGAAATCGTTGGATAATGAAGTAAGTAATTTTTATTAAAATTTTACCGTGACTAGGAATCGAACCCGCACCTTTATTTGGGATAATATCTTTGAGGTACAATTTATTAAAGGCAGCAACTAAAATGTTAAAAACTTGATTTAAATTCCGGACGACGTATAAAAATGTTTACAAAAAAGGCGCGAAATTTCAATTTGACGGATGTATGTAAAGAAATGTTCACAAAGTCAAAGGGCTTAAGAAAAGTTTTTTGGTTCCAAGTTAATTACAAATTGAAGGTAGTTTTGAAAATTTCAAAACTTCCTTTAATATTTACTTGCAAAAGAATGGCGGGAACTTGCCGATGATGTGTGTTTTACAATTGTGTGGAAAATTAAAAAACAGAAAAGTAAAAGATTCAAAAAAATTGATTGAATTTTTCAAAATTCAAATTTCGCGCCAGTTTACAATTTTGTATGAATTTCAAGGTATAGGAAATGTTAAAGATAGAATATTCTACATTTGTGTTTATTTTTAGTACGCTCGATTGATAAAAAAAATCAAATTGGACGAAAGTGGCAGTGCGGGTGGTCAGGGGTCGAGCGGGGCGGCGACGAGCCAGGATGATGGGGAGGAGGAAGAAGGGCTTTTGTGAAATGGGGGTTCTTCCATTTATTTATTATAGATAGAGTGCCGGTGTCGAAGTAGGGCTAATTTTGCATTCCTAGTGTGATCTGGGGGCCCTGTGAAGGCCAGGGGCCGTATCCATAATAATCCCTGTTGCGTGGAAAGGGAGCGTTTTACTTGAAATTTTCAGCGAAAACATTCTTGATGCCAGCGACAATTTTGCAGAGAAAAACATGGTCTGTCAGAGAGTAGTTTTGTCGTTTCGCATGTTTACAGTTTTTGGCTCTAGTTTGTGTTATTCTGCAACAGGGATGTGGATACGGCCCCTAAGCTATGTGCACATGTGCAAGGTGAATATGATGCTTTATGTGATGTGGTAGTAAAGTATTTTTGTAGGACGGATGATGGGTTTGTGATGGCGATGGAATGAGCCATTATATTTTGGATAGCACTGTGTTTTGGAATGGTTGTGTTTGATGTAGTTTCAGGCCCATGGCGCAATCGTCAGTCCAACGTGCGCACGATGCCAGCTCTAGTGAACATATGGTGGGGCAATCGTATTTGGAGCGAGTATCGTCGTGTGTTGTGGAGAATGGGTTATTCGGGAATGAAGTACCAAATTTGGCCACGTTTCGACGACATTTGGGCGCCTTGTTGGCCACTTTCCAAACGTTGCAGCAAGAAGATCGAACAAAGGCGGTGGCCATGACGAGGGAAGCAGTCGGGCGGATGCAGGCCGTGGTCAAGTACCAGTTATGCAACGATGCTTTGCGGACTGTTGCTGCCTTGGCTGAGAATATGATACAGGTGAGTGACGCTTCTGCTTGGCCTTGGTGTTTGCCCTGGGGTGCTACCTTCATCCCTTGAGGAAAGGTTGTGTGGGGCACTCAATCAGTCCTGGTTGTGTGTCACGCCAGTGACACACAACCACACGCCAGGACCAGGGACGTTGGGGAGGCACAGTTGCCGTAGTAGGCTGAATAGCCCTACATGGAGAGTGGATGGTCTCCAAGCCGACATAGTCGTAGGAGCCAGAGACATCAACCCGACGGGTTTCAAGCTCGCCTGGATGGCCAACGAAGGCAAGTGATAAGCTGTATGTGGCCACATACACTTCCTTCCCCACAGGCCGTGTCTAATCACTGGCTGGGTGTTGCGAGTCGCCTATCAGGCAGGACTAATACCAGATAGGGCCCATAGACAAGCTGTCTTGGAGTGGGCCACAAATCGATTCCCCTGGATTCTGGATCGACCAGTAGGATGAATAAATGCTTGCAGTGAACGCCCGCGGTAAGCTTTTTCGATATGCTGCGACCGGGGTCTTCCATTATCATCCCGGTGTAGACAAGCTTCTGCTGGGCCTTGAACCAAATGTACTCGCCCTATGTGGCTTGGCGCAGGTCTTGCCGTGTAGGGGATAGCGGCACCTGCTAGCGGTAGCACCTTAGGGTAGGGCGAGGTCCAGAAAGGACAGGGAGGATCCAACGCTTGTCAAGGGTCCCCTCAGTACCTGTTTTACCCCAACCCTCAGGGTCTCCTGAAAAAGCATGTTTGCCCCTCGCCCATACTCGGGTGGGACCCGGGCATATGCCCATGCGAGCTTGGGTCTTGCTGCAGAAAGTGTGCGGTAAGGCAGTTGTGGACAGGTTCGGGCACCTGTCTGACCACTTTCTGTGGTGGCCTCTTGCGACTTCAGGATGGGATTGGAGGATACTCAAGAGCGTGGGAAAAGGCCTGGGAATTGGAATTTTGGCGCGAAATTCAAAATTTCTGCTGTAAAAGTGCAGTTTCCTGTAAGCTTGCAACTTAGAATGTACTGCATAGTAAAAATGATTTCGAGAGCAATTTTGAGGGTCTACATATCCAAAACGCCACGTGGTGGTCAGAGATAGGTTGACAGCACTGGAGAGCATCTGCCACAACCAACTTGTCTTTTGATGGCTTTCACATTGCTGAGGGGGAATCAGGGTGTAACCAAAGTGAACCTTGATGGCATGTTTTGTAGGAGGCGTACGGCTTCTCGTGTTCTCACGGCGATCTGGGATTAGCGCCGTCACCTGCCGCTGTCTCGAATGCGACTGATCTGATGTCGGATAATCAACAGTCGTCGTCACTGATGACTGATGGTGATCTGCATTTGGCATTGAACGATGGTGCTTCCAATTGCGAGCTATCGATCGATAATACGGACGTGCTAACCAATGCTCTCTATGCCACCTTGCAAGCCGTCAATCCGTGCGAGCTGTCGCCGACCACTGCACCAGCACTCGATCAAGCGGCCCCTATTTCCGCCCCGATCAGTATGGTATCGACTCAACAATCGACCGTGCAAGTGAGTTTGACCTCATTTTTTAATCCATCGCCATCGTCGAAGGGGGAAGATACGATTTCGAGTAATCGAACACTGAAATGTAGTCAATGCGAATATGTGGCAACGCATCGACAGAATTTACATCGACACGAAAAATTACACGAATTGAGAGAACAACCGATCGAAGAAGGTCGTCGATTCTCGTGCACGGTTTGTGATCGACGATTCGTGACTAGGTGGGCTGTCAAAGAGCACGTTAAGTACAAGCATTCGATGGACAAAATGGACGATTCGACATCAAATGCGGTGGAAATCGTTTTGAATAAGAATTTTATGTGCGATTATTGCGGCAAAACATTCCCGATACGAGGGGCCATGAAACGTCATATTGCTATGGTGCACTTGAAGAACAGAGATTACAAGTGCGGCCAGTGCGAGAAGGCGTTTTGTGATAATTATCATTTGCAGAGGCACGTTCAGTCTGTGCACATGGCATTGAAGACGCACGAATGTCCTGTGTGCGCTAAAGCATTCTCGTCGGCCTACCATCTTAATAGGCATGTCAAAAACTTGCATAAAGTGGGTGAGTGAGGGTGTTTTTTAATGGATCTGACTAATATTTGTTTTATACTTTGTAATAAACTATTGTATGTGTAATTGTCACAGACGTACACTCTAGAATTGATGTGAGAATACTGAAAACAGAGTGTGATATTCAAATTCAGTGCCTAGCGCGGAAGCCATAATTCTGGACCTCCAGCATGTGTAAAAATGGTCGAAATTTCAATGTCTCCTTGATTGCCCAGAAGCAGCGAATCTATCAGAAGCGGAGAACAGAACACATGTACCTTGATGGAAGCCGGAGCGTTGGAGTGATCATGCCGTTTTGGTGCTCAGTTATTATAGGCCTAGGTATTAGCCCTGCCAGCTGTGTTTGGAGTATTTTGGAATTTGGGGGGATCACTGATTATTCTGACAGACTGGTGTAAAAGAATATGCCAATAGCAGCACCGTGGGAGCGCGTTGGAGTCGACATACTGGGTCCTTTACCACCACCTCCAACGGGTAATCAATACAGAACGTATGATACATCGTCGTAGTTACCAACTACTTGACAGTGGTGCAAGCAGTAGCTCTACCAGATCGTACTGCTGGAACAGTAGCGCATGCTACGTCTGGGAAGTTATCTGCAGGTGGGGTAGTTGTAAAGAGCTATTATCAGGCTGGGGAGCCGAGTTTTTATCGAATATAGCTCGCAATTGTCTTACCGAGCGTTTCAAGAAAATATTCGGTACTTTGTTGGGTGTCTACATGAAACAGCAGGCACAAACATGGGACGTGGCACTTCCATTAATCCTATTTTCTTACCAGTCGTCAATCCAGTCGACATTGAAATACTCACCCTATCGCGTTTTGTTCGGCCGTGAACCTGTTATCTCTGGAGAGCTATCAGGGCCATCAGGGGCTCCCCTGAATCCAAAACCTTACGCAGATGAAGTAGCATCCGGGGTACAGGCTATAAAATCCATATTCGGAAGAACCTGCTGGAGGCGCAGGAAAGACAAAAGGTTGATTATGAGCGCAACGCCAGAGATCACAAGTTTTCTGCTGATAGTTTGGTTTGGTGCACTGTGCCAAAAGGATTGGGTGCCAAACTTGAGCCAAATTGGGATGGTCCTTATTTCGTAATGGCCTTTCTTGCATCAATACTACCTCAACATTGCGAGCGAGAGGCATCATCCTTAGGGTGCATACTACTAAACGCAAAAAATTACGGGGTTAAAATTTTTACTCGGCAAGGTCTTTGTCGACTGCAGAAACCCTGTCTTAAAGGGAATGGTAGGCCCACTTGAAGGTCCAACAATGAGAGGCCCAACAATGGAAGGTAAACTAACTTATCAACATTTGGCGCGCCCGAAACCTGTTCAACGAGGCCTACCCAATTCCTTTAATAGTAAAGATACAGGTTAAAATTTTGGGTCTGAATCCAAATATATTCTTTTTTTCAATATTCCCACATCGATTCCAGAATGTAGTTCGTGTAGAAGATATTTGAATGAACATATGGCACGAATCAGACACTGGTCACGTTGTACTTGTTGGCCAGTCGGTCGCGAAATGTGTGGAAAATGTGTTTCTCTCGTTCCGAGATGTTGGCTCCGTTGTTCTTGGAGGCGGTGTTGGCCATTTGCAAGAGGGCCAAGGGGGCCAGTATGTCGGCATTACCACTCGCCAGGCCGAGCATGGCCAGTGTGGATAGGTCGCCGAGGGGTTGGCTGGCAGTGGACTGGGTGCGGAGGGTGCCCCCGAGGGCGCCCAGGCCGTACATGAGGCCGAGGGTGCTCAGACCCCCGCCGTTGCCCATCGACGAAAGGAGGAGGGGTAGGAGAAGGGGGTTCTTCGAGAGGAGGTCTCCTTGAGGCGACGAGTTGTTGGGGGTCGGGTTGGTGGTGGTGGGCTGCTGGGCCAGCACGTAGCCGAGTAGAGCTGAGCCGAGCGCGTCTGAACTTCGAGACGATTCGAAGACGCCTTTGTAGGCCAGTGCCTGAAACGGACTCGGTTTAGTGGGGAGTGTGGACGTAGTGCCTGGTAGGCTGAGGTGAGTGGGAGAATATCGGTCTCCCTTGACTAGGGTCCACTCGGAGTCTCACTGAGTTCAGTCAGCCCTGGTCAGGGACACAGTTGCCGCCATTCGGACAGCAGGAAGCAGTACAACCAGGCCCAAGAGGGTGCTTACCGAGTTGCCATGCGAGACGGCAAGAGCCAGTGCAAGGATTCTAAACATGTTGGACGACAGTCGAGGATGCATCTGAGAATTGCTGAGCCAAGCATGGCCTTATTGGGCCGTGCATGATGGCAGGTGTGTCGATAAGGGCAGGTGGTGGTCGGAGAATGGACGATGGTTAGTCCAGGTGTCCACGGCATGCGCGTCTTCCTATTCAAGGCAAGAGGAATAAACATGCTGGCCAGAACAGTCTTTGCACATCTGTACCACGCACAGTAAACCACCCGTGTCTGGTTAGCCGCTCGTTATGTAACTCGAATCTCTAGTCCTACCGACACTGAAACTGTGATATTCTCCCCTACCCCAGGGGGTATCGCAGTTCATATCTGTTTAACTTCGGCATTTGCAGAATTTGCTTATGCAAAAAGCAAATTCCGATGAATAAAAACCTGATGATGCAAGACTGTATAAATCCGCATACAGTCTTGCATTCCCCGTTTTGATTCTGCATTCCCATATGTGAGTGAGTTTTCATACACAGTTCACACATACAGTTCTCGGCACGTATGATGCATTGGTGCGTTAAATAAGATGCCGTCATTAACACTTCGACGACGAAGCGAAAATGGAAATGGGCAGCGGGCGCCAGAACGAATCATCAGTGCATCATCGAAATAGCGAAAACCCAAAAAACGGGCAGGTGGCCCATGTTCGCGGTGCATCAAAGCATTCGTTATAGAGTGTCAACGGCAATAAAACTTTGGATGGCAAATTCTAGGTAAATAAATGAAGCAATGAGAGCGGACGGCTGGAATACTCTTCAGTATAGTATCCTCTATAATCGTACCAAATTTGAAGTCTCCAGGTCAAACGGTTCGATTTCAACAAATTGAACTGTAATCGACTATCCGAAATTCTAAAATTCTCGTGGCTCGCGACGGCCGTAAATGCCCTCGCGAAGCAGACAGATCGAGCAAAATACTGTAAACTGCTCGCGCTCTGTACCTGACTGCACTGTACAGTAGGGGCCTTTGAACACGTATGTTTTGTAAAGCGGTATTTCGGCGCAGCTAGGGGGTTTCCGCTAAAAATTTTTGTTGTCTGATTGTGTGCCTCGATCACTTGTACTTTCTTTTCGCGAAAACAATCTAGTCTTCCTCATATTTGTGCTAATTAGGGTGTGGATACATAATTTTTCTTAGCGCCTTCTTTTTAGAATGGTCCTGTTCTCACGAAGTGCGAGGGTGCGGCCGGTGTCTCCTGCCTCTTGGCGTATTTCCTTCGCTTCCCTTCTAGACGAAATTTCATTTTCGTGACGTGAAAATTCTCGCTAAATTCATTCCGATCATGGAAAATAACATTTTCTCAGGTAAACTTTTACTATTACTCTATTGCCGACTGTTTTTGCCATTCCTTTTTTTCCCACGGCCTTGTTTCCGAAATTATTTTCTGTTTTTTTTCGTGGTGACCTTTTTTCTGTTTAGGTCCCGTGCTCACGGAGTGCGGCCGGCATCTACTGCGTATTTACGTATTTCGTTTTACACGAAATTTCATTTTCGTGACAGAAAAGTTCTTGCGAAATTCATTCCAATGATCGAAAATAACATTTTACGAGGTAAGCCTGTACTATTAGTTTATTGCCGAATTTTTGGGCCATTCCTTTTTTCCCACGGCCTTGTTTCCGAAATTATTTCCCGTTTTTTTCGTGGTGACCTTTTTCTTCGTTTAGGTCCTGTGCTCACGGAGTGCGAGGGTGCGGCCGGCGTCTGCTGCGTATTTGCGTGATTCCTTCTACACGAAATTTCATTTTCGTGACAGAAAAATTCTTGCGAAATTCATTCCAATGATCGAAAATAACATTTTGCCAGGTAAGCCTGTACTAATACTCTATTGCCCAATTTGTTTGCCATTTGGTTTTTCCCTGTTAGAAGTTGAGCAATCCCCTCAGTTGCGTCTTTGGTTTTTTATCTTTCTATGCTTCATTGTTTAGGCCCAAGTCATGAAAATCTTCCTTTTGCCTGCCTTATCCGCTGTTTTATTTTCAGTTGGAAGCGTGCCACAAATTTTGGTTGAAAATTTGAATTTGGTGAGCACCGCCGATTTCGGAACCACGGATTTTGGAAAGATTTTATTCAATTTGCAAGATAGTGACTACCATACTCGTCGGCTGCGAGGAGAGGAAAGGAAATCTAGAAAACCGGAATTTTTTCGTTTCCTGCGATCTATGATGCGGATACAGTATCCCGGCGGCTGGTCCAAATCAGCCATTCAATATGCCAAGTAAGCCAATTTTCGTTTATCTCACGGTGTACCCTACGGGTGAGGGATCCTGAAAAAAATCCAGTTGGCAGTAGTTTCTTTTTTCAATCTTGCCTTGTGTTGTTTTCAATCAGCTCGAAATACATGTTCTCTCTGCATTGGTCGAGCGGCTAGCTTGTCCTTGGGGCTAACCTATGCGGTGACAAACGCGTGCTGTCCTTGTTTACGTATTGAGAGTGTATGATTTTTCCCTTTTCAGGTTCAAGCCAGCAAGGAGAAGTAGCTCTGATTTCGAAGCTTGCGCAGACACCTTCGTTGAGAAACTTCGATCAGTTGTGGGAACAGGAATATCGAGCAGGACGAACGGATTGTGCTGGCTATTCGGCGAAGGAGAAGTCGTCAGGCAATTCTTTCGAGGTCACGAGACAAAGCTCCTGAATGAAAGTGAGTTACAGCCAAGTATGGGCAAGGGGAGGGGTAGGAGGGGTACCCCCTGTTTGGCCGGTCAGGACACTGAACCCTTCCTCTCAAAACCCCCTCCCCTAACCCAGCCGACCTTGCCCATAGTTGGTAACAGTACCCCTCTTCTGCATGCAAGGAATTCGAGAATGGGACACACGCAGTAGATGCGTGCTTGTTTTCGTATGTTTCTGAATGTACATAGTTGACATTTCGTTTTAGGCCGCTCACCCAGAATCGTTCGGCTGGCGAAGATACCTGCTGCCCGCAATCTTTCCATCACGCTTCGGTCCCAGTTTCAGGCAAGACTCATGTTAGGCAGTGTATCATATTTTTTGTGGCGCCTTCCGTGTTTGGCCAGTTGGCGCCCTTACTCTTTTCTTTATTTTTTATGGAATCAGCTTTGTGTGACTGGATTTTTATTCTGCGTTTTCAACCTGTGCCATCCATCCTAGTGCTTCAATTGTTCAGTTGATTCCAGTCACAGGTGGATTGCGAAGAGGAAGCATAGCTCCCCTCCCTCAAGTCCCAGAATTCCAGCTTACGTGCTGCGCCCTCTGGCCGTTTGCTCCCACCAGGGTTTCCACAAATGTCACAACAGACCCATTTGACCCAGCTAGACGAAGACGGGTAATGTTGCGAGGCTACATTACAGGCCCTGACCAGTGTAAGTGGTGCCCCAGTCCATGTAAGTGCTATGCTTACCATGGGCTTGCCCCAACCAGTGTAAGTGGTGCCCCAGTCCATGTAAGTGCTATGCTTACCATGGGCTTGCCCCAACCAGTGTAAGTGGTGCCCCAGTCCATGTAAGTGCTATGCTTACCACGGGCTTGCCCCAACCAGTGTAAGTGGTGCCCCAATCCATGTAAGTCCTATCCTCACCACGGGCTTGCCCCAACCCATGTACGCGGTGCCCCAATCCATGTACGTCCTATCCTCACCACGGGCTTGCCCCAACCCATGTACGCGGTGCCCCAATCCATGTACGTCCTATCCTCACCACGGGCTTGCCCCAACCCATGTACGCGGTGCCCCAATCCATGTACGTCCTATCCTCACCACGGGCTTGCCCCAACCCATGTACGCGGTGCCCCAATCCATGTACGTCCTATCCTCGCCACGGGCTTGCCCCAACCCATGTACGCGGTGCCCCAATCCATGTACGTCCTATCCTCACCACGGGCTTGCCCCAACCCATGTACGCGGTGCCCCAATCCATGTACGTCCTATCCTCACCACGGGCTTGCCCCAACCCATGTACGCGGTGCCCCAATCCATGTACGTCCTATCCTCACCACGGGCTTGCCCCAACCCATGTACGCGGTGCCCCAATCCATGTACGTCCTATCCTCACCACGGGCTTGCCCCAACCCATGTACGCGGTGCCCCAATCCATGTACGTCCTATCCTCACCACGGGCTTGCCCCAACCCATGTACGCGGTGCCCCAATCCATGTACGTCCTATCCTCACCACGGGCTTGCCCCAACCCATGTACGCGGTGCCCCAATCCATGTACGTCCTATCCTCACCACGGGCTTGCCCCAACCCATGTACGCGGTGCCCCAATCCATGTACGTCCTATCCTCACCACGGGCTTGCCCCAACCCATGTACGCGGTGCCCCAATCCATGTACGTCCTATCCTCACCACGGGCTTGCCCCAACCCATGTACGCGGTGCCCCAATCCATGTACGTCCTATCCTCACCACGGGCTTGCCCCAACCCATGTACGCGGTGCCCCAATCCATGTACGTCCTATCCTCACCACGGGCTTGCCCCAACCCATGTACGCGGTGCCCCAATCCATGTACGTCCTATCCTCACCACGGGCTTGCCCCAACCCATGTACGCGGTGCCCCAATGCATGTACGTCCTATCCTCACCACGGGCTTGCCCCAACCCATGTACGCGGTGCCCCAATCCATGTACGTCCTATCCTCACCACGGGCTTGCCCCAACCCATGTACGCGGTGCCCCAATCCATGTACGTCCTATCCTCACCACGGGCTTGCCCCAACCCATGTACGCGGTGCCCCAATCCATGTACGTCCTATCCTCGCCACGGCCTTGCCCCAACCCAAGTACGCGCTGCCCCAATCCATGTACGTCCTATCCTCACCACGGGCTTGCCCCAACCCATGTACGCGGTGCCCCAATCCATGTACGTCCTATCCTCACCACGGGCTTGCCCCAACCCATGTACGCGGTGCCCCAATCCATGTACGTCCTATCCTCACCACGGGCTTGCCCCAACCCATGTACGCGGTGCCCCAATCCATGTACGTCCTATCCTCACCACGGGCTTGCCCCAACCCATGTACGCGGTGCCCCAATCCATGTACGTCCTATCCTCACCACGGGCTTGCCCCAACCCATGTACGCGGTGCCCCAATCCATGTACGTCCTATCCTCACCACGGGCTTGCCCCAACCCATGTACGCGGTGCCCCAATCCATGTTCGTCCTATCGAATCCACGTTCGTCCTATCCTCACCACGGGCTTGCCCCAACCCATGTACGCGGTGCCCCAATCCATGTACGTCCTATCCTCTCCACGGGCTTGCCCCAACCCATGTACGCGGTGCCCCACTCCATGTACGTCCTATCCTCACCACGGGCTTGCCCCAACCCATGTACGCGGTGCCCCAATCCATGTACGTCCTATCCTCGCCACGGGCTTGCCCCAACCCATGTACGCGGTGCCCCAATCCATGTACGTCCTATCCTCACCACGGGCTTGCCCCAACCCATGTACGCGGTGCCCCAATCCATGTACGTCCTATCCTCACCACGGGCTTGCCCCAACCCATGTACGCGGTGCCCCAATCCATGTACGTCCTATCCTCACCACGGGCTTGCCCCAACCCATGTACGCGGTGCCCCAATCCATGTACGTCCTATCCTCGCCACGGGCTTGCCCCAACCCATGTACGCGGTGCCCCAATCCATGTACGTCCTATCCTCACCACGGGCTTGCCCCAACCCATGTACGCGGTGCCCCAATCCATGTACGTCCTATCCTCACCACGGGCTTGCCCCAACCCATGTACGCGGTGCCCCAATCCATGTACGTCCTATCCTCACCACGGGCTTGCCCCAACCCATGTACGCGGTGCCCCAATCCATGTACGTCCTATCCTCACCACGGGCTTGCCCCAACCCATGTACGCGGTGCCCCAATCCATGTACGTCCTATCCTCACCACGGGCTTGCCCCAACCCATGTACGCGGTGCCCCAATCCATGTACGTCCTATCCTCACCACGGGCTTGCCCCAACCCATGTACGCGGTGCCCCAATCCATGTACGTCCTATCCTCACCACGGGCTTGCCCCAACCCATGTACGCGGTGCCCCAATCCATGTACGTCCTATCCTCACCACGGGCTTGCCCCAACCCATGTACGCGGTGCCCCAATCCATGTACGTCCTATCCTCACCACGGGCTTGCCCCAACCCATGTACGCGGTGCCCCAATCCATGTACGTCCTATCCTCACCACGGGCTTGCCCCAACCCATGTACGCGGTGCCCCAATCCATGTACGTCCTATCCTCGCCACGGGCTTGCCCCAACCCATGTACGCGGTGCCCCAATCCATGTACGTCCTATCCTCACCACGGGCTTGCCCCAACCCATGTACGCGGTGCCCCAATCCATGTACGTCCTATCCTCACCACGGGCTTGCCCCAACCCATGTACGCGGTGCCCCAATCCATGTACGTCCTATCCTCACCACGGGCTTGCCCCAACCCATGTACGCGGTGCCCCAATCCATGTACGTCCTATCCTCACCACGGGCTTGCCCCAACCCATGTACGCGGTGCCCCAATCCATGTACGTCCTATCCTCACCACGGGCTTGCCCCAACCCATGTACGCGGTGCCCCAATCCATGTACGTCCTATCCTCACCACGGGCTTGCCCCAACCCATGTACGCGGTGCCCCAATCCATGTACGTCCTATCCTCACCACGGGCTTGCCCCAACCCATGTACGCGGTGCCCCAATCCATGTACGTCCTATCCTCACCACGGGCTTGCCCCAACCCATGTACGCGGTGCCCCAATCCATGTACGTCCTATCCTCTCCACGGGCTTGCCCCAACCCATGTACGCGGTGCCCCAATCCATGTACGTCCTATCCTCACCACGGGCTTGCCCCAACCCATGTACGCGGTGCCCCAATCCATGTACGCCCTATCCTCACCACGGGTTGCCCCAATCCATGTACGCAGTGCCCCAATCCATGTACGCCCTATCCTCACCACGGGTTGCCCCAATCCATGTACGCGGTGCCCAAAACCATGTACGTCCTATCCAATCCCACGTCCTCGTCCTATCCTCACCACGGGCTTGCCCCAACCCATGTACGCGGTGCCCCAATCCATGTACGTCCTATCCTCACCACGGGCTTGCCCCAACCCATGTACGCGGTGCCCCAATCCATGTACGTCCTATCCAATCCACGTTCGTCCTATCCTCACCAGGGGCTTGCCCCAACCCATGTACGTGGTGCCCTAAACCAAGTACCGTGCAGCAGCGACACCTGTCGAGGTACGCCTTGAACGGAGAAAAAGGCGTAATGGTGAAACATAGGCGAAAAGTGGGCCCTATTCAAGAGGGTCTGGGGCCTTCCAGGAACATATTTGAGAGGATTCCTAATGGATTTCGAGAGATTAAATGTTGCGCTATCTCGCTGTGGCATTGGCAACATTATAACCCCACTAATTAGTGTGCTAATTAGCGCCAAAAAGTGATGC
>JASANH010000012.1:0-17451 GCA_030248295.1 Mesodorylaimus sp. YZB2_4 | reverse complement strand
CCACGAAGCTTTAGGGATCGCTTTGAGGCTGGAACCCTAAACCAGCCACCCCGGAGGGCTCAGCTTTAGTGACACTGCTCAGTGCAAATGTACCACGCCCACCAGGATTCGATCCCGCAAACTTCCGCTTGCGATCCTGATGTCGTACCACTGAGCTATCAGGGCCACGAAAAGTGAAAAACTAGCAGCTCACTCAAACTTGGTCGAGTGTAAAGTGCAGCCCCTCGTTGCCTGAAGGAAGATTATCCCCCTTGCTCTCACTGCACACTGCTTCACACGCTGACCAAGGCTGCGTGTTATCGCACGTGTGGCCTGACCAACCGAAATAACCAACTAGGCCGGAAGTTGGATTTCCAGTGTTGAAAGAGTATTGGCGGAGGAGCGCTGGATTGCTGTCACAAGCTTCACGGATTTTGTTTGACCAATCAGTATTGTAAATTAAGTCAAGACCCGCTTATTATCGTCCGACCCTAATCTCCAGTTACCTGCTATGAGTTTGGAAAACGAGATAGGAATCGATAAAACGCTTCATTCTGTTTTATTGGCTGAAGATATCCGACCCTACTAGGCGACGCCTTTTCACTGCACTGTTCTCTCTTGATTTAGCTTTGCTTTTTATAGGCAATCTAATAGTTGTTCTGAGTGGTCTAACACCTAATCCACTGCCGTTTTAGAATCCGTTTGCAGCAGTTTCATTCAGAACATCTAATGCCGCTTCTTTGCCTGAGCAATGATTCCTTGAAGTCTTTTACACTCGATACATCAGCAGCCACTTGTCCAATAGCTGAGAGCGCCTGCTTGCCCACGCGTCTCGCTGTAGTTTTCGCTGCTCGTTTCAGCAGTGGTACAGCCATGCTAAAGAGGGATATGAACCAGCTGCCCAGACCAGCACCACGTTGGTAGGGTGATCCGCGAAATCCATCCAGCCCGTGACCGCTTTGCACAGCTTGCTGACGATAATAAGCCAACCAAATAGCAAGGTTGTCATAATTCATAATTTTCAGCTACTCTCTGCGACAGCAATAAACAACAATAATACAACACAAGAAGAACACGAAATTTATAGGAAATTTCCTGCTCTGCGGCGACGGAAGTGTAGTTTGACAATAGTCTTGCCGAATTGAATGTCCAAAACACGATTTTGATCCGTTTTTTTTTTGATTTCTGTCGTGTCAAAGTCTTTTTTCAGAACAGGCACATAATGAGGAGCCTGGAACACTTTGTCCACGATATTACCAAAGTTGCTTTGCACTGCCACTGTGCGTAAGAGGGGTGCCACTGTGTCACCCACAATAGTATGCTCGACCAAGTCAGAGTAGACGTAAAGACTGACAACACCAGCTCTCATGTCGGGTGGGTGAGGTGCCAGGCCGGGGTCATCCGAAATGTCCTCAAATTTGTCCACGTCATAACCAAACATGAAGGCCATTGCCTTGGATAACTGAATATCATCAGCGAGATGTGTCAGAGAAATTTTGACTCGGTTTAGTATTTCGTCAGACTGGAATTTTACAGGCAGCTGATCGGGTAGCCAAGGGTGCTGCTTTTTCATTTGTTTTCCATGGTCTCAAACAAGTCGGTCACTTTGTTATAGTAGCCTTCGGGAACTGTGCACCGCAAAGTGATATGAGGCTGCGAGATTGGAGCTACTCCATCGTTTTCGCTTCTGAATAGCACATAAAATATATTGTCCGGGGCTCGGATGTTCAACCATGGATGTGGGTAAATAAGTTCTGTCAGGGCCACTTCCCATTCGCCAGTCAGCTGAATTCGCTTTGGCAGTGTAACACGAAAACTCGCGGCGTGACTATTGTTGCCAGTGTTACTGGGCAAAGTTAAGTAAAAGTCGTCGCTCATGTCAAGGATGGTTTTATGGATGGACTCGGAAGCAGATAACCCAAACACGAACTGAGCAATGCAGTCCACACTTTTCCTTCGTCACGCTGCAGTGTCAAACTGACGATACATGTAATGACCACGATGTAAATCAGGACAACCTGACAAATATAGACAACTTCCTGTTCGGGTATCGATTTCCCCAACATATGCCATGAAGCTCTGTCACTCGTGCTACCAGTCTCCGGAGCATCCATCTTTAGCACTGATTAAAATTAGAATTCCGAGCCTTTTTATACATTGACTAGCTCTGACTCTTCGACCCACTGATCAAACTTTGGACCATAGCCTAACCATCGAACCAGAGCTTGCTTCCTGCCGTCACGCAGTTTCCTCCAGCGCAGAATCTTGTCTATTTTGTACACTTCAGGCTCTTGCGCCTTTTCCAACTGGTGCTCATAAAACACACCTAAACAGGGAGTTCTCGAGAAAACGCTGGTACAAGAAGCGAGTAGCTGTTATTACCTTTCACTTCTTACCCGCCCCATCTTTGACTTTGTAGACTGGCAAAGGTCTTGCAGCTCGATGAGAAATTTCGAAAATTTCACGGGTATAATTTGACAAGTACCCCTTCTCGAAAGTGCCTTCAGATTTGCCACCAACGGACGGACTTTGTCACCAGTGTTGAACTTGAATGGAGCAAACTTTCTGGCTTGCCACTGCCGCAAACGCATTTGAATGAGTGGCTCAGTTTCTTCTGTGACATCAAACGGACTACATTTTATAATTCGGTGGAAAGAATTGTTTTAGGCTTCGACTAATTTGATGAGGGGAACTACAACATAGCTTCACGTTAGTCAGGATACTCTTGCCAGTAGAAATTGAGGCGTTTCCGTGCTCGTTTTATAGTCGATTACGCATTTTGTGGTGTGGCGTATTTTGATCTCTTGCCACTTGAAGTCGGTGTAACTGGAGAAGTGGCTTTTTGTCTCTCGATTAGACGTCACCTGTCCTCGTTTCCGATGCATTCACGAGGGACATTAAAACTCAATAAAATTTTTGCTAGCTCCTCAGATCCCTCGGCTGGAGCACGCTTCCTTTGTCGAGCAAAGTCATGAACCAAATCCACCAAGCTGCTATTGGGTATGGTTTTACCATTAACGATCATCTCGCCTTTTAGAAGTCCATCCGATAGTCTCCGTAGTCCGCTTCAGGAAATCAACCAGCAACAAAGCTGTGTTTCGCGCCTTTGCAGGCAATCCGCTCAAAATGAAATTGTCTGAGAATGGTAATGCAGGAGTTTCGCTGTCTTTTTCGACTGTTTCTGGTTTTCTCCGCTGATGAGCTCCTGGCGGCGGCGGCGGCGTCAGAGATTCAAGGGCACTTGTCCTGCCTTGTTGTGGATATTAGGAATTCATAAATTCCTGGTGTATTTTCATATATCGACGCAGCACTTGGTTATAGTTTGTGAGTTTCAAATCAGCCGGCAAGTTAGGAGTGTCTAAAATCTGTCTAATCTCGCCATTCAAGCTAATCATTTAAGGGACTGAGGGCGGCACCATATGTTGGGCAAAGGCATCGGATGTACAGTAGCAGGTACCAGCAACATTTTCTTTGCATGCATCATTCCGATTTCCGACCAAACAGATTGCCAAGAAATCCGCCAGCCAAGCCACTCAGCACAGGTGCCAATAACATAGGCAGTAAACCACCTTTCTGTATAAGCAGCTTCCGTTTCTTTTGCAGATTCCATTTCTCTGCACCAGCAGCTAATGCCCGCGAAATCGTTTTATGTCGACGGAGTCTCTTTTTCTCTTTCGGCTTCAAGAGAACGTTGCCTTTCAAAATATTGTTCGCATAGTCGCACAAGCACAGTATCAGGTCCTTATCAGCCGACTCCAGTAATTTGCGTCGTTTCACTGACTTTGCCGTTTTCAAATCCTTCAAATGTTTAAAATTACGCCGCAGTCGACTAGCAGCAACCATCGTGCACCATAGCAATAATCAAAACTGGCTGGTTCATTTCCAGCTTTCCTTATTTATAGGGGTGTATACAATTGTCGATTCACCAGGAAATATGTGAGTTCTCAGACGCAAGGCATCAGGTGTCGCCTGATGACTGTCGATCAGCAGGTTCCCATGACGTTTGGCACACGCGTCTTCGTAAGCCTCATGTAAGTATTTTACATTTTTCGGAAACATTTGATGAGCTAAAATGCTGACTTGCAATTGGTCGGCTGGATTCTTCAGGAGTACAGTGTATTGGCTGTTGATTCTGGCCGTCCTGTCCTCGAAGAAAGCATTCTGCACAATATGCATGCAGCTAATATTCAAATGATGGCAGCCACGGGTTGCTAGCATAATTAGGTCTTCATCGCTTTTTAGCTACTGCATCATATCGTCAAAAATAACCAGCTTATTCTTCAGGGCAGCCAAGTCGGGTATGCCTCGAGTGATCCTGATTTCGGGATCGTGACACAGAAATGCGTACAGTGGTTGCTCTTGTGTGCAGCGCCACACCACACCATCAGGTTGTGGATGCATCATGTGACCTCGGTTTTCGATGAAGCGTTTGACGAACGTACTTTTGCCTGCAAGTACTAGTTTTCTGATTTGCATTCAGCTAAAGCACTACCACAATACCTAACTGACTAGGACCAGCGATAACAACGAAAAAAGGATGACGCCACCTAGCTTCAAACTCCATTTTTGCAAGACTGAGATACAGCTCATGTACACGCTTTATTATATACTTCAAAGGGCGAATTAGCGCATAACAGCAATTACACCAAATGAACTAATTTTTCATAGGCATCCCAACAATTTCTGGCGAGCAAGACAGGTTTCATATGCTCACGCAAGTACTCGTCAACCCAGACAGACATCATCAAAATGAAATCACTCGAGGCACCCGATTTCAGGCAATAGAGTGCTAAGATGGCAGCATACACGTACATGGCAGTCAGGCGTCCCAAAGTGACACCAGTAGCAAACAAGCTGTCAAAAATTTTATGCATGCTTGATTTAGCAGTCGGAGATGCATCAAAGTCCTTTTCTGAGAAATTCTTGCTGCATGTGGGATAGAAGGCATTACACTGGGTGAACATGAATAACTGCTCACGGGAATCGAAGCGTTTTTCATATGAATAGTTAAAACCATTTTGACGCAATATTTCGAAAATAAAAAGATGCGCTGTTAACAGGGCTAAAAATTATTACAACCCAAAATAATCCCTGCATGTCACATTTCAGTTTCGAGTTAGGGAGAGCTTACGTTTTGCTTCTTCTTGTTGCCTTTGCTGAAAATAACCCATTTACTTCTTGTTAACGACGTCTTGCATTTTCGTATTGGTTTCAACGCACTGCTTACACATGGACAGTGTCACATAAGTACCATCCTAATTCTTGGATATCCAGGCATCCTTCTTAGTCGAGGCGGCGATACACATTGGACATAGCCACAGTGATAACGGTGACAAAAATACTCTCATCCGATTGGCCGTCAAAGCGAATGGCAATGGAGCGTGAATGCTGACACTCGTGTTGACTTCGTCGTCTTGTCGACTATCCACTGGCTTCGGACCTGTTTGTTCATTGACTCTTGTTTGATTTTCCGCTGGCGTTGGTTCCCTTCAAGAATTGACTTTTGATTCTTTCATCTCATTCGAAACTTCGCCTTGCCAAGATAGACTTTTGTGGTCTAGCAATGCCTTAGCTGAGGCTGGTCCATTCGGAAAGTCTGATATGCTTGATTGAACTGGATCCAAGCTCTTTGGACGCTTTGGTTGTTGTCTTTTCTTCTCCAACAGTGACCGTTTCTTTTCTTGCTGCTTGTGGGAGGCTCCATGGTTGACCAAGGCATCGCGGGAACGAAAATAGCGGAAACATTTCTCGCACCTCAAGTTCGTAACCATTCCAAAAACACAGGACCAAAAGCACTGACCGACCGACCGCTCAACACAAAACTAAAACCCCACACTGAGCTGTGACTCGGGTCAAGTTTCGAAATAGATACGAAGGTTGAACGCGTCTGGACTCGTTAAAACTGCGAATCACATGATCAGTGATTCATGCCAACTTTTTAAATAGATACCAGGCGTGTCTGGACAAGTCTATTAAAAATCACATGATCAATGACTCAGGCTGGCATATTCCCGAATCGCGGTCAGTAGCGGTTTCTTCAAACGGTCCAATCAGCGAACAAATCGGCGGGTCCCCTCCCATGAAGGCGAAGGGCTTAGTTGCCGCGACCTTACTCGAACTCGAACTTTTGTACTGAGCGGCAGATTGAGGAGCCGGTGTGATCCCTTGAAGCTAGGAAGTGTGATTCCTTGAAAAGCTTACAACTTCTTGTTGATTCGGGTGTTTGGGAAGACTGTGAAGATTTAGTCAATTAAATTTTTCTGCGTTTTTTGGAGCTCTCGACTGCTGGGCGTTCAACCAACTTTGGCACACTAGCCTTTTGGGATGCTGTTCAGAATGGGTTCACGGCAGACGGCGCTGATGATCAACCTGGCAGTTCTGTTCCTATAACCCTGGAGCAATTGCAAGAATGCATTGAATCAGAAATTTGGCGTGGCCGACCACTTTTCCAGGATCAATTTTACCGACGTTATCTTCAGCTATCCCGCGGCCATCGCTCTACTAATTTTGGCACCACCGAATTTTGGAATAGCATCCTCGGTGAAGACTTCTCAGAGGACCATCGTAGACCAAGTCAAGTTGTGCAGCAAGAGGGTCACGGCAATACTTCTCCATCATCAGGTCGTCAAGACTCACCAGTTGAAGAACGTGACCGAGCCGATGCAATCGAAATTGTCCCTTCCGAGTATTATGAATTGCGTCCCATGTTCATGAAATCAACCAAGAGATTTATTACTGGATATGGACACTTTGATTTAGTTTTCAAAAACATGGAGGAAGTAAGTGATATCGAATTATTCTTATTAGCGATTTTCACTGACGTTTTTGAAACGGTCAAAAGAGACGGCACTGATGGCGATCTGCTAAGTTTTTTCCTGCATCATCCTTTCCTCGATGTCCCCATCATCGTGCCACTTCGTCGACAAAGTGAAATGACAGCAGAATTGATTGTTGAAGCCATTTGCGCTGTACTACAAAGCAAGACAGAACTGACCTTTGATGAGAAATTGACGGTGTATTTTACTCGAATAAAACGCCCAAGTGGAAGCGGACGTATAGAAAGAAAGTACAGCACAAACATTGAGAAATACCTAAAGAAAAAGAAAGCTATTGTTCAAATCGTGAATGACGACGATTTGTGCTGCGCGAGAGCTATTGTTACGGCCAAAGCTCGTATTGATGGAGATCGATACGAAACTGTTCGCAAAGGTGACAGCAATCGATACACATTACAGAAAACTCGGGCGCAAACTTTGATGACTGCAGCAGGACTGTCCGATCACCATGGAGGATGTGGACCCGAAAAATGGATGGCCTTGCAAATGGCTCTCGGTCACGATCAGTATAAACAAAAAATTTTCGATAAGGACATGTTCGGGGGTTTGGTTTATATGGGTCCTGAAGCGCCCAAAATACTGCACTTATGATTAGTCGATGGACTTTTTCACGTGATTACATCTCCAGCGGCATTTTTTGAAGCGAGTTATTTTTGTGAGTCGTGTAACAGAGCCTACAAAAATCGCATTGATCACCAAATCTGTCCTGCTCGCTGTCATTGCTGCTTTGGTATTGGGAAGTGCAAACTCGAACAACCTCTTACAAAGTGCAATCGTTGCCACAGATTTTTTAATAATCAGCTGTGCTTTTTAAATCATCTGCGAACTGGCTCGAATGTCAGAAGCAAAATCACCAATAATCAACCGATTTGCAACCAAATTCGACGATGTGAAAATTGCCGCAAGGAATATTACACTCGCAAAGGACATCAGTGCGGTGTCCGACATTCTTCTACCTGTAAGCTCGATGTAACTAATGGTGATGACCAATGCTTCATTCAACGACACATTAAGAAAGGTATGACGGTAGAGAATGACTCTTTGAAAGAGTTTCAAACATTTTCTGACCATGATGACGAAGATTGTGCGCCACCACCTGCAAAGAAACAGAAGGTTACGCAACAGAACTATAACACCACTTTTGTTTTCTACGATTTTGAGTGCCGTCAAGATGAACCCGTAGGGGAAAATGAAAATGGAACTATCAACTTGCATCACCCTAATCTGATCATCGCACACAAGGTAGCCATATCTTTTTTATTTCGTTTATGCGGAAACATTTTCATAATTGATTTAAAATTTCAGGTTTGTGAGCAATGCTGCCACTTGCCATTACAGGAGTGCTGTTCGTCTTGCGCTGAGCGCAAAATTTTCGCAGGAGATGGTTGCTTAGACAAGTTCTGTGAATGGCTTTTTTCAAAGAAAAACAAAAATGCAATTGCGATCGCTCATAATGCTAAGGGCTACGATGGACAATTCATCCTGGAGTACTGTTACAGGGTTGGTCTGAAGCCAAGGCAGATAATTCCACGTGGATTAGGGATTACGTATTTGGAAGTTGGCGGAATTAAATTCAAGGACTCGCTAAATTTTATTCCTATAGCTTTGTCAGCAATGCCAAAAGCATTTGACATCGAGGAATGCAAGAAAGGTGAAAGGCAGAATTTATGTTTGTTATTTGTTTTTTATTAGTCTAAAAAAGGACCTAAACACACCACAAACTTCCTTTTTTTTTTCATATTTTATCAAATTTAATATTGTTGAATAAATAAATACTTTTTATCTGCTATCAATTAGCTATGGTCCAACACACCCGCCCCCCATCGCTTCATTTTTTTTCTTCTCTTTCCCTCCTTTCCCTCCTCCTAGCTCGCAGCAAATCCCCTCTTCCCCCCACCAGCAGCCATATGCGCATATAAAAATCATTGTAAGCTTATCAGTTTCACGCCCCCTCCATCCCCCTCGCAGCCTCTTCATTGTCGTCGATATGAGGTTGTAGGACGTATTTATCATAGAAAAGAGAGCACTGGTACAGTGCACCACCCCTCCTCCTGTTTTCTTTTCTTTTCACTCCACACCACAGCCTCTTCTTCTGTTCTGGTGTACACACGACATCATCACTTGTCTTTCTTTCTTTCCGTGCTATTTGTTTTTTTTATTTTTCTAGATGCTGTACCTGATATATGGGGACTGGGCCTTGAGGTGCGTCCCCGCACCCACAGGCACTTCTAGTGCTTCAGTTGTCTTCCTGTTGCAGATCCCTTAAGGCCCTGGTCCCTCCCCCGCCCCTGTTGCCCCTTGCTTTTGTTTTTTTTTGGGGTTTTCTTCATTTGAACTAGCATTTACTGGTATTTTGAAAAATCCCGGAGTGGGGGGACCAGTCCCCCCTTCCCCGCCCCGGGTTTCGCGTGTAGGGCCCATATACGCATAACAAATACCTTTAGAGAGATGATTGGGCGCCCCCACCAATAAAATGTGGAAAGAGTGCATGTTTGGTGGCGTCTGCTCCTCGCTCGACGAGGTGAAGAGTCTGATGAATTAAGGGGGGGGGCGGGGGAAAATAATTGATGTATCTCTATTGTGTACCCACACACTAACTTCGGATACAAAAAAATTTCACCAGGCTTGTCTGAAGGCCCAAAAAATGCATAGACAGGTCGATGTTTTTAATTTTCGCGGCTGCTCAGCAGGCTTCAGCTGCTTACCACAAAATAGGCTCATAGTGTGCTCGTAGCAGTGATTTGATTTCATCACCTAAAGATCTTCGATATTTCTTTTAAGGAGCCCGAGGCAGGAAGCAATCTATAAATTAAAAAAATGGGAACTCGTGCAGTACGAGTATAAATAAACTGCAATTCTAATATTTTCGGGTGTGTTCACAGCAAAAAATTCGCACAGCAGTTACTAAAATCCCATTAGCCAGACATTTTTCTGGAAACCAGCTTGAACCTGCAGGGCAATCAGGAATCCGCGCGGGGTCAAAGTTTTGACTCGTCGATGCTGTTTTGTGCCTTTGGGGGAGCCTAATGAGCTTTTTTATCGCAAAGTTAGTGCCTGTATGAGCAGTTTCATGGCATTTTCCAAAAATCTTTTGCTACAACTGTGGCCTCATAAATTGAAAACGGCTTTGTTATTTGCGATGAAATTTTACAAAAACTTGAACCTTGAGCGGGAATCGAACCCGCGCTTCCATCCGACCAGTAATCCTGGACACGCTGGATCGTATCATAAATTCTTGGATTACCAGTTCAACTTGCTGGAGAAGCGCAGGAAAAGGCATCAAGGAAATACAGCGCTCACAAGACTACGTAAGCACGAAAGGCATACTATGTTAGGAATGTACACGGGGCACTATGCGGCGCGTGAAGGGCGTGTATGTCCTCAAATAAAGCAGACTATAAACTAGTTACAAACCTGTCCATTCTGATCTAAAACAATGTGCCAATGTTCAGGCGCAACTTTGTAATACAGGACTAAATTATGATAACCCACTTCGAAGTGAACATCTCGACAGAGTTTATCAACCGCTTCCAAATCGCTAAACTCAACTTTTTTTAATTGCAATCCACGCTTGGAATAAAATTCATATTTTTCTTTTTCTGTCATTCGAGACCATCGTTGTGACATTTTAATAATCTAATATCCAAATGTTGAGAATGTGCCACCCGTCATGCGCCCCTTGTTTGGAACGAGCCTCAGGAGCACGCGACACAAAAAGACGTCGGTTGTCTGCCCTGTTGTGCAAATACTGATAAGAAAAGACCAGTCGAGTGAGCGGCAGTGCATTTAGGGGATATATCCGATAAACATATGCTATAAACCTGTTTCCTTCGGGAATGCGCACGCCCGTCGCGAGTGCCGCGTGCACATTCCCAAAGAAAATAAGTAGACAATGCACAGAGTGAATCCGTCTACGCGGACACCAGCAGGTTTTACAAACGAGGATTTCTGATGTCGAAATGTTGGAGGCCTTCAGTCCGTCGAGCATCCAATCGACTCCTGGCAGTATCAGCGGAACATAAAACTTATCTGCGCAAACATGCAAGCAGAACCGGCTGTCGAGCAGCACAAAAAACGGCAAGACAAAGAACAAAAGTATGTGATAAATCGATGAGGAACCTAAAAGGGCTTAAAAATTGAAAAGAATTGCTAACGCCTTTAAATAAAACTTGATGACCTCGATGACGGAAAAATGATGACCAACGTGGAAATTAAATCCTCGTGTTCACTGAAGAAAGCTTTAGACTAACTATAAAAGTAGCAATGTACTGTAATGCGTCACTTTGTACTGAGGCTCTCGACGGGTGCCCGAGTGCAAACATGTGTGACATGAGACCAAGAGAGTTTAGTTTACTCTAAAATTTAAACTAAACTAAAATCTCGCATATTATTTTACATAATACATTCATTCCATTACACATTTTCACTAATTACTAATTACTATTTCATCATAACAGGCATCACAGAAATCCAGTCTTTGCTCAACAGACCGCCATACCACAGATTATTTGGAGAGGTACGTGCAGGTCAACTCATAACTTGTAGATATTTCGGTTATGCGCGGAAAAAAACATATCATTTACAGACGGAGTACACACTAAAATCGATGTCGGAATATTGAAAACAGAATATGATATTCACATTCGGCACCTACGTATTATAAAAGAAAGAAAATTCTTGGCCTCCATCACTTATGCAAGAAATTTAAAAAATCTTGATTGCAAAGGGGGCCTATTGGGAAATGAAACTTTCGACTTCCTGCCTTCATGCCAAGCTGAAGTACTCTCAACCGATCAAGCTTTTTTGACTTCGCCTGCCTAACTTTCTCAAAATAGAAACAGAATGAAACATTTCATGCCACGATTATGAGCCTCGCACTGAACGCAACCTGAACGTACTGTAGATATATCACATCTGGATAAGTATAGCCCACTCAAGCATGTGCCGCCGAGGGAGCCCAGCCGGCCTAGTCGCCTTGCCTTTGGTTAGCCTAGTGCATATGCTGGCTGGGCTAACTTTTTCGTTGTTGGATAACAGATTTCTTTAGAAATTGAATTGTACTATGGCCTCTGACTCTGTTCTCCCTGTCTGAAGTCAATTTCCAAAAAATAGCTCACAAGGGAACATCGCCAACCATTGAGCCGAACTTTAAGAAACCAAAAATTGTAACATGTTCCCAGGTGCAAAAGAAAGCTCTGTGCAAAATATCAGAGGCGTCTGGCTAACTGGTCAGCAGTGGTCAGCGTCTAAAGTTCCCAATTTTTGTGTGGTAAGGAAGCAGAGCGTTGAGAAAAACACGCAGAGTTCTTTCCAAACTAGGTTTTTGGGTTCGGCGTTTCGAGTTTACGTAAGCTTCCAACACTCAACCCAAAAAATTCAACAGAATATGAATATTTCACTGTACTCTACGCGGTGACCTCTGCTGACCAGTTAGCCAGACGCCTCTAATATTTTGCACAGAGCTTTCTTTTGCACCAAGGAACATGTTACAATTTTTCGCTTTCCAAAGTTCGACTTCACGGTCGGCGATGTTTCCTTGTCAGTTCTAGCATCTAACTCACGAAATGCGTTGTCAGAGTCACCGACAGGCACGTCCTGCTTTCCGCAATTTGTTAAAACTGTGCAATCAAGCGTGCGCCAATACCTTTCATCTTCCTCAATCGAAAACATTTGATAACGGAAGAAACGCTTCAAATTTCTCGAAGGCACTATCGCTTATCAACACCATCTCAAATCTCTCTTACCTCAGTCAAGTCTAAACTACAGTCCTGATAACGAGCTATCAATGCGCACCCCACGATTCATTAATGCCTTCAATTCCGATATTTCATAGGTTTGGGTGCTCTTTCCATTTTTCTGCGTCGCCAGCCATCCATCGTTTTTCAATAAAATTGAGCTTCCACACGTCCTTGAAAGAAGACATTAAACTCTTGCCTCAATCGCTCTCCTTGCGCGCGTTGCAACGCTTCCAAACCCACTTCCTTCTGCAAAAACCGCCCTTGAACAGAAGCCGACATCTCTTCCTCATCTGGATCACAGCCTATCCAAAATTTGTCCTCATGCGTGGCCATATTTTCGTCCCAGTTCTCCGCCAGCACATCCATCGCTCGATCTTTCAAATCTATCAAATCTTTGTGCAGGTCGGCGAAACGTAAGATTTCTAACGCGTCATCCGGTTTATCCACAACCCATTTCCACAACATCGCTGAAGCAATTGTTTTCAAGGCAGCTAGTGCGTATTGTTAAGCAAATCCACCAATTTCGATGACTGTCGATGTCTTCAGATCGTCAAGTTTCGTTTCACCATTGTAAAAATACTGCAAAATCGACTTTAATGCATTCGAACACACAGTAGGCAATCAAAATATGCCATCCTTTTCTTCTTTCGATGATGCCCTTCGAAACATTGCTGCTAACCCTTTTGATTGACGGCTTATAATTAATCGATGACAATAAAAACGCTTTTCCTCCTTCGACATCAACTGAACATCAAAGTCAATCATTTTGTCACGATATTCAATATATTCGAATAAGCCAGCCAAACATGCTGGTCCTGGCTGTAATGCAGGCGATTCCATTTAATAAGAAAACACTACTATGGGGATTTTGATTGTGATTCGATAAATCAATGAATTTGACAATTGCAAACCGTGTTTTGCTAGAAATTGGTTTGCATCTACACCAAGCACACTGTGCACTGCGCCGCGATTAGTTTCATACGTGAATAGATTTATGAAATTCTTGAAAGTATAATCGGGCTTCAAAATATCGACAGCGATTGAGACTTGGTCTCATCGACCTTCAATCCTTCAATAGGCCCTTTATCGTAATTTATGTTAAAATCAAATTTACTGGCTGCGCTTCATCCGACAGTAGAAGAAATCATTTCTGCGCGCCAACGATAAACGACATTTTGATGAGACGTAATGAAATGCTTGATCAGTGTTTTTGTGGGCAGTTCTCCAAATTTCGACCAACTGATTTTCCAATTGAAAATAAAATTCACGCGAGTGATCGGCGGAGGGACCATGATGAGCTGTCCGTACCACAAAAGCCAAATCTTGCCTGCTAAAGCAGACGGGTAGAAAAACTGGGCTAAAACACAGCTTTTTCCAACACCGAGTGCCCTGAATGCACCGTCGCTCGCTGCTCGCTGCTCGCTGCGGATCGGGCTTTGTGCCAAAACAGCTGCCGAAGCTCCTCTAAACGAGCCTACCAAAAAACAAGCCCAATAGCTGCTGTACAGCATTTCCAGCCAGACTAGTGGAGTAGTAGGGACGCCTAGAGAGCTACGAGTGTGACCTTTTCTGTGTAGTGTGTCTGCCCTAGCTCCACTGGCAAAGTAGGCTCTTTCATTTGCGCACCTTATCGTTAGGCCACGATATCACCACAACCTGATAGCGGGATATGAGAGGCGGTCGACTTCAGATGTGATCGATGCCAGAGGCTTCTGATCTCTGCTTCGAAATTTTGATTTCTGGCTGCGCTTGAAAACGACAGAAACGAAATGAGTAAGCTATTGTAGGAGCAGGCCCCATCAAAACACAATAATTGCTTTAACGCGAGGATACGGCCGAGTCCGGTTTCAGAGCGTGACGGGATCAAATTTTTTTTTAATTTTGCGGACTGGGCCCTGTGCTACCTCAGTTTCCCCACGGGACTCCCTACCCGTTTTGTCTATAGCCGTCCAGGAGCCCTGATATGAGAAGCGAGGAGAGGGAAGCGAGGAGAAACTGTCATGAGATGTCGAGTCCACTCGGAGCACCTTCACACGAGGGCGTCCTGTGCCAGCACCAGTGTTACCCTTTTGCCTGGTAGGCCGTGGCGAGTGGGAGAGAGTAATCTCCTGGCTGGGAGACTTCAACCCCTCGGGTTGATGTTCCAGCTGTAGGTAGAGTCGCAAGACTTACCCTCTCTGTCGGAGTTTTTGTCCTGCGCCCTTCGTCTGGCGCCCCCCGACGCTTACCAGGAATGGTTACATTGGCCTCACGTACCTTGGGGCCATCCGTAGTCGTATAAGTCCCTGTCGAGCCCCTAGGTGCGCCCGTTCGTCACGGTCTAGGGCTTTTAGGCTAACACTTGAATGGCCGCCAGCTGGTCACATTACCGTCTGCACCTCCCTCCTACGCCACCAGGACTGGTTACATCGGCGTCCCAGGATGATACTGGGCGAGAAGGGAGGGACCATCCGACTGGTGTTCAGGCACCAATTTCCTGATTTTATATTCCTTCGTAGTCCACTATTTGATAGTGCGGAGTCGTCAAGAGCCAGGTGTCCAAGGCGCGATGGACTTACTAACTCGCCAGTCGATGATCAGTTGCCCCTCTGAGAATGGGCTTACTAAACTGCCGTCCCCAGTAGGAACAGAACTGCGGCCTCCCCGTCAGGACTGTTGGCCCTAGTAATGCAGCACCGACGCCTACACCAACTGCCACCACTGTACATCTCCAAAAGAGTACCCTGGTGGGAAGTGATAGAACTATGGCACTGGTTGGACATGGCAAGTAGAAGAGAGTAGGCAGCCGCAGTTCGGCATTCGTCTCCCATATTGCTTGGTAGCGAGTGTCCCGAGTTCGATCCCCGGTGATGTAGGGCGGTTTGCGAGCCATAAACCCTCGCTGACCTTGCACGCCAGGCCGTTAGTGACTCACCCGGTAACTCATAGGTGCTTCGAGTGGAGAGACGGGAGCCAAACGAGTAGACAGTCTTGGCTGTCGAGCACCGACAGGGTTCACAGCCCACCCGCCCCCCCCCCCCCCCCGCCATCGTCCGAGGAAGTCCGATCCAAGTTGCCCTCGCGCGGAAATGCTCCTATTGGAGACACGCAGAGGAGGCTGCTGTGTGTGCTGGTCTCTGCACAGCGCTACAAGGTTTGGCAAAACCAGATTTCGGCCCATTAAAAAAAACCAGCGTCTCAGCATGATACTCGGCGAGATTGGTGGGACCTTCCTGACTGGTGTTCGAGGATCAGTGTCCTGATTCTCTATTTCTTCAAAGTCCGCCATTGGATGGTGTGAAGTCGCCTGGGGCCAGGTGAGCAAGGTCAGTGACGGACTTACTAAATCGACATCGAAGACTGGCCCCTTCTGACGATGAGGACGAGCTTACTAAAAGGCCGTCCTCAACTTGAATAGAACTGGCGCCTTTGAACCCTGGCTAGTAGAAGAAAGTAATCAGTTTGCCCTGCCTGGCGATCGTCAACCCCATCGGGTTGATGTTTCAGCCGCAGACTAGTCGCAGAACTTGTCTTACTCCAGGCGGATTTTTCACCCCAAGTACAGTCACACTCTCTTAAACCTTGCGGCTATGGCAACAGACCTCCTGGTCAGGCTGCCGGCCCCTCTTTGACTAAACTGATCCCATGAAGATAGTAGCGAGTCCTTATCATTCATACTTTTTGAATAAACTTCGCTCGGATATAATCCTACGCAATAATCAATTAATAAACAACTCATTCGCAAAAAAATGTACTGTTGAAAACTGGTCGCACGTACAGACTTGATTGTGTACAGTGCAAACCCTCGTAAACTTGTTTCCCACCAGCTCCAGGTCAAAAAGTCAAAAGTCAAGCAGAAACGTCAACCATTTTTGTAGGTTTTTGGTTTGGGTTGTGTCGGGTTCTTTGGTAGAGTGGTATTGGGTTGTGGAGTTTGACCTTTTTTGCTCCTAACCCAAGAAAACCACTTTTTCTGTTGGGGTCGGCGTTATGAGTCAGCATATGTTAATCAGACCAGCGTTCAGAAATCTGTGCGGTCTCATGTCCATTGGTTTCGAGCCGACAGGTCCTGACGAGACAGCATTTCGTGTTTACGAGCCCACTGCCATAATCAAGGGTCCTGGTCGCTCGAGTGCCGTGTGCCTCCTTTTACTACATAGTCTGGTCAAACATGCAGGTCTCATGTTTTTTGGGGTTGAGGTTGAGTTCAGCTTTTGAAAAATTGATTTGGACGGTTCGACTTCAAATTTCTGAGTTGAACTTTGAACCCATTGTAGGACCTTTAGCTCCCACCAGCTGAGAGACCACCTTCACCGCGTAGAAATAATGTACTCCATCTGTTTTGTGCGTGTATGCAGTACAGAGTTCAGAACTACTTAACAGAGTGCTGGTACATATTAGGCGCCAGTCAAACGATTTATTCATGGAACAGGACCCGTTCAAAAATTTTTGGTGTCCAAAAAATGTGAGTTTCGAAAAAACCCTTACAGCTCGACTAATATGCAGTTGAAAAGATTCGGGCGCAGCTCGTGAAAAAGAGCACCTTTTTCTCTACAAACCCATGATATCTTGCATGAAACAGCCTCTTTCTATAATTGACAAAATTGGATCAAACACAAAATTTCATGCAAGAGTTTTCACTAAAATTCATCTAATTCATGCATTTGTGCGAAAAAGCACTTTATTTTAAAGTATTTCATGTAAAAAGAGATGGGCTTTCAAATGAGACCATCCGCGTCAAAAATAAGTGGATCGCAGATTGTCACGACCCGTCCAAACACAAAAACCACCTACCCGGCGCGCAAATTTCAAAATTCCCGCACTTTTTTCGGTCGTCTGCTGTGAGCGCCGGCGGCTGCTCCTCAAATTATCTCTGCTTGGCGATTTTGATCGTTTTGTTTTTCTTGATTAGGAGTGTA
>JASANH010000919.1:0-17480 GCA_030248295.1 Mesodorylaimus sp. YZB2_4 | reverse complement strand
TCAATATTAAAAAATGTTCTCGAGACTAAGAGATGACAATGTTTGTTTTGGAACCCGCTTCTGTTGATCACATTGTTGAATCGAACTAGTTTTTCTTTGTTTTATCTGTGTTCGCATTTTGTATTTTTGTCTCCATGATGAATATAACGAAAACGATGTGCCTGTTGGTCTGAATTTGAATTTGCGCATTTTTCGTTTTGTGATTTTTGCTTACTTGAGTCCCACGAATGGAAAAAGAAGGCAAAAAACGGTACAACACGAGCGAAAATCTGAAACTACAGCGGTTACAGTAGCCACTCGGCCGCGCACAGTTCGCGCATTCATACACATGTCTGCTAGGACGCGCGAGAGCGACCCTGGAGCAGACCCTCAAGGCCGCTCTCAGGGTGGCGAAAGTTAACAGAGTATCCTACGCACATCAGCCCGCGTGGATACTCTGTCGCACAGAGAATACCCTTTGAGGTGACGCCAGGTGCTCCGCCTCCAATCTCGGCCAATCAGACGCCAGGGAACAAGTCGCCCACCCCTGACTGGTCTTCTGGTCATTGAGGAGAAGACGGGAAAAATAGTCGCAGCTCCTGCCCTATACCCGCGCTTTAACAGTGTATTCGTGTATATTTTGAGTAAGTCGTAGTAACAGCACTGATAGTGGAAAGTTGCACATCGGATAAGACAATTCGTGAGCTCCATTCGCCATTACTCAGTAGGCATCGGCAAGTCGCCTCATCGTCACAGTGACCATTCCGCAAAAAAGCGAGCCCATTGTCAACGGAGAAAATCCACAAACATGAAATTCTGCGCATAGCAATGCGTTGCAGTGACAAGCGATTACAAAAGTTTTACAAGGGTCCTGTCCACGATTCTGAGCAGCACTTTGGTCAAACACTAATTTGTCATCTGACGTAGAAAAAAGATTTCTCGATGAAATGGTTCACACCAATTACGTTCTCACATATTGTATGTACATTATAGGCTGGGGCGGGCGCTGCTCGTTCTTCCTAATGTCATTAGCTTTGGCGCAAGCCTAGCGTGCACGCATGTTTTCCATCATCTGTAATTATGCAGATTTTTTTATTGCTCCTAACGAAAAAATCAAATTCTTATCTGCGTCTTCACGTTAACGCCCGATCAGTTTTCGAACGTCGTGTCTCATCGACTTGTTCAGTAGGGCGAGCGAGCAGCATACACGCGAACACGAGCGTGAAATCAGAAGTCAAGCCTCATTCTGAACAAAAGTAAGTCTAGCTCTGCTTATTTTTTTGCCTCGATCGCGCTTCTGGGAGGCAAAGGCTCATCGTCAATTCTGACAGTGGAATCGGCGAGCAAATGGCTATTTTCCACTACCTAAAATCCTATTAGATTGCGAGATCACTGCCCAGTTTTTTCCATCCAAAAATTATTGGGAGACTTTGAATAGGCTGGATTACAAATCATAGCACTGGGGCTCTGTCATGCAATCCATGCCATGCCGCTCTATCTGCATCGCTGTCCAAGCGTGGTGAGAGTCTGGCGGTTTTTAAACGTTGCATCAGGAACGAGGGTTCGACTCCCACTCAAGTTTTGCTGCATGGTTTTTATTTATTGATTCTTAGCTAGTTTCGAAAAAAAGATTCAGTTTCAGTCAAGCTAACTGAATTTTCAAATAGACTCCGTTTCAGTTTTAACTTTGATGTTTTAATGGGATCTTAAAAGATTTAAGTAACTGAATGATCCAGTTTTTTCTGGCAAAAAATTTTCGATCTAAATATGAATGCTTAGAGAGCAAAAATCTCCGCTTTTCTTCATTCAGATGCCACACTTTTGCATTCAGACTTCAACAGCTCACAAGGGAACTTTGCCACCCTGTAAAGCCAGACTTGCAAAAAGCCATTGTAATTTGTTTAGGCGCAAAAGAAAGCTGCAAGGTACAGTATTGAGGAGGTTTGACAACTGGTCAGCAGTGGTCAGCACCCAAAGTCATTCAAATTTTTTTGAAATTTTCCTGCCTTGGCGGGTCTTTTATGGAAAAAAGCCCAAACCCGAGTGCTGGAAGACGGAGCTCAAAGCCCCAAACCCGAAAACCGAGTTTAGAAAAATCTGCGATTTTTTTTAATACTCCGCCTTCTTGTCTCACACGAATTCAAAAACTTGCATAACTTTAGTCGCTGATCACTGGTGACCAGCTGGCCATACAGGTCAATATTTGGCAAATAGCTTTCTTTTATGCTTTAAGGTCAAGGAGATGCAACTTTAGCTGCGTGTTTTCCAATAGAATGATTGAAATTATAGAAACCATCTTTATTATACTTTAATTATGCTGACTCTATTTCAAGATGGAACTAGCTCTGAAAACTCTCTCACTCAGAGCTAACGTAGAAGGAGCACTCACAAACCACTGCAACATTGCAAAGATGCGGCAATTATCTATGTTTAGACCAAAGTTCAAGCCGAGCCAGTTCACTTACGTACATCCGCATAGAGCTTTTCAAGGATGACAGAATATACCCCTAGCTCGCGATCGCCAGCATTCAAATCAGCAATCGTCTTAGATCCTAAAATGATTCAGAGTCAGTTAAATTCAGTTTTGACGGAGAGATTCAGTTTCAGTTTCAGTTACAGTTAACTGAAATAAAAGGATTCAGCTAACTGATAGAACCCAGTTTCAGTTAAACTGCATCAACGCTATTCTGAGCCTCTCTGCTGTTGTCCAGAAAATACTGTATTTCCCCGAAATTCTTCCCCCCCCCCTCGAAATCCTCCCCCTCTGGTTATTCTCCCCCGTCTTGACCATGATCGAACATTATTCTCGCCCCTCTTTAAATCCTCCCCGGGGACGAATTTGAATAACCGCATAGAATCATCAGTTGTGGAAAATGTGAAGGATATGAATGTTAGTGTGATAAATATGTTTTCCTTGAAGAGTCAGATGATGAAGACGAGGTTGAAGACGAAGATATCGCGCATATTGATTGAATTCGGCTATGAGTTGAATGAATTCGGGAAGAGAAGTAGTGAAATAAACGAAGTTAGCGGTACTTGTTGGGAGCCTTTAGACTGTCTATCTTTCTATAATGGCATCTGCAAAATGTTTGAGTTTTATGTCCCCCCCTCTGGAAATCTTCCCCCTCTGGTTATTCTCCCCCCCCCCCCCCCCCAGTCTGTGACCCATTTGAAAAAATTTCCCCCCCCCCCCCCCGGGGAGAATTGCGAGGAAATACAGTAACTCTTAAAAACCTGAAATCAAGCCTCTTTTTTTGAAATTTGTTTGGTTTTTAATAATTCTTGGTATATTCTCGCAACAGATTTCGAGTCACTGATTCTGTCTTACTTTTACAGGAACATGAATTGCACTATCAACAATGCCCTGGCAATTTTTTGGTTTTCACCAATTGCGGTCCTTAACTTGAGCGACTGCTGGCCGTGGCTGCACGTAAATGAAACAACATTCTATCAAATTAGATCAAACCTTTTAAACAAAAGTACGTTTATGAATTTGATGAATCACATAGTCATGCTGTTGAGCGTGCCCATTGGTATCGTCAACTTCGTCTGCACTTGTGTCGCAGTTTGGCGAGAAGCGATTGTCAAAAAAGAGCGTTTCTATGTTTACATGCTTTCGATAAGTGCGTTGGATCTCCTGTTCAATTCAAGTATTTTTTTCTACTCGCTTCATGTAGGGGTCGCTTTCGACAATATTTACAAGCATAGTTATTGGGGGTCAGTTTTTGTGCGAGTCATAGCACCTCTGACCTACGCCTGGTCCCTGGGGGCTGATATGTGCACTCTTATGTTAGCTATCGAGCGATATGTCGCCATTTGCACACCCCTCGCTTACAATGCGAAAAAGAAAAAACTCATTTCAGTTCTGACCTGTATTCTTGTACCAGGTGGCATCGCTTTACGTTTTCTCGTGAACGTTTTGATGTACTGGGTAGTCGAGTTAGGACCTGATCTGACTGGTGCCGTGGTCTATGGCCATAAGGCCACTAAATTTTCTAGCACTGTCACGTGTGCCGGCTTATTGATTTTCACAAATACTCTGTTACCATTTTTGTTACTTTTTCTCATGCTTTATGTGTCGCTGCGTATTATTTATACCACGGCTAAGCGGCAGCAGTCGCAAGTGCATGACAACGCGTCATCTGCGCAGCGAGAGATCATGAAGCAACAGTCGTCAGCCATGTTGCGTCTTTTGCTGGTTTTAGTAGTCTTATTTATTCTTTATCAAGCTTCGTACTGCGTTTTAACTGTACTTGCTTATTTTCACAGGCGTTTCACTCTAGAATATACTAGCACTATAGCTGAAATTCAGCACTATACTAAAACTAAGTACTCGACTGACGTTGCTTATTGTGTGGAGAATGTGATGGAGTGCAGCACACGATCATTTGGCTTCTATCTTTATATTTTGATGTCGAAATCTATCCGAGACAAGTTTAAAAGTGCCGTCTGTAGAAATACGTAGGCGTTTCAATGCGGCTAATGCGTCGCCTAACGTCGAGAGCAGTGTTGTTAAGCGTTAACGCTATTAACGATATTTAACGCGTTAAAGACATCGTTTTTGGCTAACGTTATTAACGGTAACGGTATCTTTTTTGTGTCGAATAACGCGTTATTTGTGCATACACTACTACAGCGTCAAATTTAAAATCTGCCCTTTTTCCCAGCAATATAGCATGAGATGTCTGCTAATGGGGGGGGGGGGGGATTGTTCCGCATCCGCGGACAGACAGTGTGAGTGTGTGAGTGTGTGAGTGATTATATGTATTTTTGTGTTTCGTCATTCGACGTCAGCGTGTCATTGGATGTCGCCTGATTGGTTATCAGAAATTCCTTTATTAAGAAATTTTCGATATTGATATCCAAAATAATGTAGAATTCGGGAGAAGGCAATAATACTGATGACAAAGACTGTATTAATATAACAGATCCAGTCACTTTGTGTGGCAGCACTTCTAATGAATATGCTCGTTGGACATTGTTGTTATAACACGTGCATATATGCTTTTTCGACTCAAGTAAAATGCAGTAAGCTTGATAACACGCTGGGTTGATAATAAAAATAACGATATTTAACGCGTTTACGATTAACGGTAACAATATCTTTTTGGCAGGATATCGTTAACTGTAACGATAAACGATATCTTTTTTCGCTAACGATATCAACACCAGTCGAGAGATAATGTTTTAATAAAATTGTTCACAACAATTACCGGCTTTGCGCACATTCTTATAGCCCTCACATATTGTACGTAATATAGGCCGGGTTGGGGGTTTGATTCGTAATAACATTAGTTTTGTTGCAATTAGCGCAGGCCTAGTGGGCGTGCGCACATGTTTTCTGTTATTTGATAATTACGCAGATTTTCTTTTTCTACTGGTAGCGAGAAAATTCTGTTATCATCTTCTCAGTGAGTGACGGAGGGCCAGGCTTCAAAGTTCTATGTCTTATCGACTAGTTCATGAGCGGCTCCCCGCAAACATGAGCGGGTTTTTAGGCATAAAAATGCAACATGGACCCCTGAAGTAAAGCTGCCCGAAGTAAAAAGGAAATGCTCTGACTGGATTTGTAGAAAATGGCATAATGCGTGCTCTCATATTTGTCACTCATCTGATAAAAAAAGGTCTCAGCTCAGTCAAGTCTGGTCTCAGCGTTTCAAGTCTGCATAGTTTGCAGGACCTGTGTTTTGAAGCCATTGCCACCACCATTGCTCGTGGTTTTTAGTCGATGGATTTTGATGAGACAGATATTGGGTGTACGATCTAATTTATGAGAACGCCCTGATCGCTCGAGTGCCCAGTGCCCCTTCTATCAGTCTGGTCCAATATGCAAGTCCCAGTGTAGCGCAACAGACATTTTCTGTCGGCTGATAATATCGAGCGCTCTTGTTTCTTGTCAGGCCCCAGTCTCAAACAGGCGCGTGCAAAACTTGTTTGATCTAGAATTTGCCAAAATTTGCCTGATCTTTCTTTTGTAAGATTCCCCTGAATGTGTTCCCCGACTAGACACCGGATCAGGTCGGGTTCAACCCGACGGGTCGGGTCAACCCGACCCGACCCGACCCGACCCGACCCGACCCGAAAGTCCCTGACCCGAAATTTCGGGTCAGGTTGACCAGAGTTCGGTATAAGTAGTTGGAGTTCCTCGCGATAAAAACCATTCACAAATGCTCAGAACGTGGTGGCGTTGGTGTAAAGGTGACTGTGAGAAAATATGAGCTGCAGACATCTAACGCACGCGAATCTTCATCTTTTGTTATTCCCTATCCTTAGTAAATACTATAACGTTCCTTCATATTTCCCACAATGGTTGTCAAATAATTTTTTAAAAACCTTAGATCTAAAAGCGACCATGGTCTGTCCACTGGAGACAAGATTTAACCAGTCCGAATGATAGGCGTGAAAAATAGAGACAACTCTGTCATAACTTCCGGAGTCTGAGACAGCTTATTCTTGGTTAAACAAAGAAATACCTAAATATTTCTGAACCCCAGGCTAGAGTTGCATCTAGTCTTCACAAAAGATATTGCTCACAAAGTCATATTGTGCTGAACACTAGCTCCCGTCAGAACCTGCACTACTGATGGAGGGATGTGAGGGCCCATCACTTTTGAACACAGCAAACTGTTCTGCAATGGTAACATGGATGGCTGTCAAGGGGGCTATTATTGGTACATATTTGGTGTTTGTCTACAGACTATACTGCTTTTCCAGCCAGGTATACCCAGGAAGTTATGTCATATTCAGGAATCAAATGTGATTGTAGATACCCCCTGCGACCTGCTAAAAGTTATCAATTCCTTCATAGAGTATGGCTGGTCCCACTCATTCATCGAGTTGACAAGAATGTTTATGAGAACTCTCACATATGGACCTCCCTTTGCAGAAATTACTCAGAAAAATTGGTCATTCTCACAGCTTACAATTCGTGTGACATTCTCGGAAGTTACGCAGGATGAGAACTGGAATGATAGACTTTGTGCATGCATGCATGAAGCATATACTGCAAATCCTGGAGTCGAGCAACTATGAAAAGGTTTCTGTAGTTGCTAATAGTGCTAACTTGCAAAATTTCTGTATTTTTGACCCGTTTGACCCGATCTTCAAAAAAAGTGACCCGACCCGAAATTTTGCTGACCCGACCCGACCCGACCCGACCCGAGAGTACCTGACCCGATCCGGGGTCTATCCCCGACATGTCCATTGCAACACTGGTCGTGAGAAAAGTTTTCAATAACTTTGTCGACACACCGTATTTATGTAGCGCCTCATATTTTCTGTATGATGCACTGGCGGGGTAAACTACAGTAGGAATGAGCGAAGTCTGTGCGCGTGTTTCGTCTAAATTCCAATTAATTATATCAATTTTCTTGTACCCTTATCAGGAAATTAAAAGTTTTACATGTCCTCACTGACGCACGAGCTGGCCCACTCAGTTCGGACTTCTCTGGTGCAACGAGCTGCGGCGGACATGTAGCAGATAAGCAAAAACAAGATATTCAGCTGAAAATTTGTGCGTCATAGAGTCAGAAAATTGAAAGTGATATTTTTAATTTTGTGAACCTCACCAAATAAGTTTGTGTCAGTGCAGCTAGATCGAACTGTATACTGCACTGAAACCAAGAATTACATTTCTGTCCTTAACATGGAACCTTTTAGTGCAAGGATCAAAAGCCTTTTTAAGTCCTTGGCTGGTTCCATCGTCAGTAGGCGTGCAAAGAGTAAAAGAAAGTTAGCGGCACATAAGCCGTAGCACAACTCTCACAAACACAAGTACATGTGTTGTGCGCAGTTACCTATCTAGTTGCTCAAATCTTCAATGGCAGACCGTGCAATGCCATAGATAATCAGTGCAACGTTCTTTGTTTCAGTTCCTATACTCGGGTAATGCTTGCTAAATAACAGACATTTTTGATAAATTTACAAGATAAACATTAGTCGTAGCATAAAACAGAGAGAAGCAGAGAGCAAAAAAACATGACGGAAGAAAAAAAGCTAGAAGAAAAAAAACGAAATAAACTACTTTTTGTATTTGCAAGTTACATTAGCAAACGTACAACTGAATCTGTAGCTGCTCGAAACCATCGACGCAAAGACGGCGAATGCACTTGAACAGAACTAATTATATGTTTGTCCGGGACATTTAAAATTTTTATATTTCTCGAAGGAAGATTATATCTCCACGTTTTTCTATTCTGTATTATCAGCACATGACTTTCCAGGAAATCGTGTCTAATGAAATCCTGTCTCCTCTTGTCACGGGAAATATTCGAGCGAAAAATTTCAAGTGAGTGCAGTCGCTTTTCTTGCGCTGGTAAAAACAAGGTGGCTTACTAATCGTCTAGTTTGCGAGAGTTCGATACTACTTTAACTCAAGCATGAATTGCACTACCAAAGCGCAGCCATTTTCTTGGTTTCTTCTGACGGATCATCCGAACTTGAGTGAATGCTGGCCGTGGCAAAACTTTAATGAAACTACATTTATCCAAGTAAGATCGAGCATAGTTAACATTGTCTTCTCAGTGTGGGTAAGTAGTCAAATAAGCATGCTGGTCAGTTCACCTATTGGCATAGTTAGCTCAATGTGCATTTGCGCGGCAGTTTGGCGAAAAGCAATCATAAAAAGAGAGCGTTTCTACGTTTACATGCTGATCATAGGTGTGCTGGATCTTCTCTTCAATCTGAATATCATCCCGTTTTCATTGAGTTTAGGATTTACATTTGAGAGTATTTTCAAGTACAGTTATTGGGGGTCAGTTTTATTGCGTATAACAGCATCGTTGGCCTACGCCTGGTCCTTGGGGGCTGATATCTGCACCCTTATGCTAACGGCTGAGCGATTTGTCGCCATTTGCAAGCCTTTCGCTTACAATGCGAAAAATCAAAACATCTTATCAATAGTCACATGTACCCTTGCATTATTGGGAATAAGTTTACGTTTCTTTCTTAATATTTTCTTGTACTGGATTATTGAATTGGGGCCCGATGAAACTGGCGCCATGGTATATGGGTATGGGGCTACAAAATATTACAGCACTTTTTTCTTTTCCTGCTTGTTATTTTTCACCAATACCATCCTGCCGTTTCTGCTTCTTTCTTTAATGCTTCTCTTTTCCCTACGTATTCTATATACAGTGGCTAGACGACACCTGGCGCAGGTCCATGCCAGCTCTTCAGCTGCACAGCAACAGAATGTGCAGCAACAGTCCTCATCGATGTCCCGTCTTTTGTTGGTTTTAGTCGTAATGTTTCTGCTCGACCAAGCTTCATACTGCATTTCCAGTGTGGTGTCGTATGAGCGTTTCAAGCAGCCTGCACTTGTTTATTCTAGTAGCTTATCCGATGTCCAATACTATACTTTTATGCAGTTCCTGAGTGCAATCGGTTTTTATATCCAGACTTTAATGGAAGGTATTGCACGATCATTCGGTTTCTATATTTATGTGCTTTTGTCAAAATCTGTCCGAGACGAGTTTAAAATGGCTATCAGGTCATTTAAAAATGACATGTTTTTCTGCCACTGATTCTAAGCCATATTTTTTAGCCTAAAACTGCTAACACTCATTGCTTTTGCTTTTTATCTCTGCCACAAAACTTAAAGATGAGGTCACATTGGATTGGCGTCCATATTAAAACGAGACTACGAGGAGCCCTTCAAAAGTTTTAAGGATAATCAAGTAGAAGTCGCGGAGCAAGCGAGAAAAAAAGTATCTGATGGGAGTTATGGTGAGCATATCTTAAAAATTGTGAACTTGTTACTGTTCTAAGTTCTTTTGTGAGGCGAATAATTTCGTGGTGGTATTTGCTGATATTGAATACGTTGCTTGTGTTACTTATGAGATATTTATGGTTTCATTTACATCTGTATGCTCCAGTCAAACGTTTTTCTAAACGAGTATAAATGATTTGAATCGAAAGCGACAGCATTCGATGAAAGGGCGCCTGATCCGTCACCTACCTGAAGTCGAGATAAGATGTTTCGATAAGACTGTTCACAATGAATGTCAGCCGTGCGCACCTTCAGTGAAGCATATACAGTATATTCAATTGTGCAGGTGGGCCACTGCTCTTTCTTCGTACTGTAACACTCGTTTTTGTGTAGAGTGCGTAAACGTTCTCTCATTGTTGTGTATAATAAAGATTTTTTTCACTCTCCCCAATAAAATAACATTATTATTCTTTGTTATTTCTTGACGCACGACCAGTTTTTGATCTTCGTGTTTGAAAGAATCAATCAAGCGGGAGGATTACGCCGCATGCTGAGCCCAATGTTACAAATTTACAGTATTATTTACTGTATTAAATTTACTGTATTATTAGCTGATTCTGTGCCACATTTGGTTCCAAAAGACTTTTTAGCGTTTAAGAATTGTTTGAAATTTACTGCAGATGACTTTTCACGCACGGACACCTGCGGTTCATTCGCCTTCACAGTTCCTCCCATCCAGGTTCAAGTAAGGGAAGCAATAGAGATCAAAGTCAGCCAAGTCGATGCGGAATTTTGGAAGGAAAAGGGGAGGAAGACCACGGAAGAGACACTAATGGAGCATTTTCTAGAAAAACCTGCAATTTTTCTTGAAAATTGATGAACGATAAAATGTTTGAAAGGCCTTTCTTTCGCGATAAAAATATTCGAATTTTTCAGGGTTAAAGTATACAGATGATCAAAATCACCCTGACATGGCTCCCAATTGTATTCAATCACCCAATACAACTGGATATAAGTGAGAAAGCGTAAAGTTATGCCAAAGAACACCAACATAACTGTCAGAACTGATAAAACTTTCTGCTTCTCAGCATTGTACGCGAAGGGTGTGCAAATGGCAATGTACCGTTCCATAGCAAGCATAAGAGTGCACATATCTGGCCCCAGAGACCAGGCGTAAGTCAGAGACCCTATAATACGCACAAAACCTGAACCCCAGTAACTATACTTAAAAATATTTGTAAAAGCAAGTCCTACAGAAAGTGAAATGAGATTACGCTTAAATTGGAAATAAGGTCTAGTACACTATGACCACCATGTACACATAAAAACGCTCTTTCTTTAACAACTGCTTTGCGCCAAACGGCGATACAGGTGTTATGGAACTTAGAATACCGATTGGTGCTTTGACCAGCATGGTTATCTGATTCGCTGAGCACACTGAAATAATAGTGTTGAAGAAGGTCGATGTGATTTCGCCCAAAGTAGTTTCATTGACGTGAAGCCATGGCCAGCAGTCACTTGAGTTGTGGGATGCATGAAGCAAAAACCAGGAAACTGGCAGGACTTTGTTGGTGCAGTTCATATTCCAGTAAAAAATTTGTGGCCGTAATCTGTTGATAGACCCCACTTATCAGCAGTTTGTAAGGAAATGGGTCTTGGAGGTGAAGGTTGTATAAGACTTTGAAGAACGACCTCTAACTTCTGATTTCTCACTCGAGTATTTGCGAGGCCAGGTGGAAAGATTTTAGAACAGCGGGTGTCATGAAAAAGAGAGCTCACAATCAGACCAATCGTGCGTCAGTGAGCAAACGAAAATAGAAAATTTAATTTTCTCAGTACAGGCACGAGAAGTAAATCTGCATTAGTTACAGATTACATATTATCAGATTACACCAAAAATAAAGTTATTACTGACTCTGAGCTAATCACGGGTGCTGCCGTCTTTTCTCATATCCAGTACGAGTAATTATAGTCTAGTTTCTTGTGTCGCCTGAAGAAAAGTTGGCAACCAGTCTGCACGAACCTGCACGAAAGTTGGCATGAGGAGCCCGGATTAATATACAGTATTTCGACGAGCATTAATGTAATCTCTTGGTGTTATTGCGGATGAAATGCTCATTTGATTAATTTCTGAAGCAGCGGTAGTGCGAAAGGTTCTGCGCAGTGTGTGTGTGGACATTGCCCAGCCTAGAAACTGTTTGAGGCTCGTTTGAATCATTGGAGAATCAGTCCGCTTTTAATTGTACCAACTGCATACAACGCGGTTTTGGTTATTTTCATTAAAACACCCACTCATGATCAACGCCAGCTTGACCAGCATGCAAAAATAAAAGCGTTTTTTTTAAGACCGCTTTTCGCCAAATTGCGAGTCGAGTGCGAATAAAGAACTCACAATACCATTTGGTGCAATGATCAGAATGGTTATATGATTAGTCAAATTCATCGAAAAAAAATGTTAAAGAAGTTTGATCTCGCTTCGCTGTCGATATGAAGCCGTTGCCAGCAGTCACTCGAGTTGCTAGGTGCATTCAAAGAGAACCAGGAGACAGGTGAAGCTTAAGTAGAGCAGTTCATGCTCATCATCTGTTGAAGGAGCTTACCGCCGATAAAATCTATGAACTTTACTTGAACAACAAGCTCTTTCATTTCAAATTTACACTACTCACCATGGACACAAAGTATCTCGAAGCCGTTTACTCGTAGAAGTCAGAATATGATTAAAGAATTACGGTACAGTCGCATAACATAGAATAGCAAGGACTGAAACGCGCTCGTAGCTGCTTCGTGCCAAATGCACTAGAACTAAAGGTTATTACCCGCAGCAAGTACATACAGAAATAAATCTGGACTCGTTCCATCATCATTATCTGTCATTACTCCGGAGAAGAGTACAAAGTGGACATGAGCGGCGTGGTGCATGTATCTATTTCTGTGAGACTTAATAAAATAATCTACAAGAAGGGTCTGGATCTCTGAGGAGCAGTAGATGAAATTCATTTTGTGGGGTGATGTCTGTGACTCAGATGCACGCAAAGTTGAAAGTCGAGTAAGCCCGCAAAGGAAGCAGTCTTTGTACCAGGCAGGACGTTGGTGGCTCAGTTCATGTTCCTATAAAAATGAGGCTTGTATAATGACACCTAATCTGCTGATAGAACTCACTTGCCAATAGCTTTGAAGGTGAGAGTACTGTACCAAAGTAAAAGAACGAGCTCTCACTTCCGACTCCACACTCAAGAAGAAAGAACATTTAATTTTGTCAGTACAAGTACAAGAAGTAAATCTGCATAACTTACAGAATAGAGTACTTGTAAGGAGCAGGCACGCGCGCCGAGCTGCTTTGAGCCGACTAAAAAGAGCATTACTGCTGATACCGAGCTATAGTTTGTACTCAAACTACTCGGAGGTGCTGTTGTCTTATCTAATACATACGTATAAGGTAATGATGATTTATTTTCTCGTATCACATGATGGAACTCATACGAAACTTGGCATGAAGAGCACGGATTAATCTTTTTCCATGAGCAGTAAGTAATCTCTATTGCTAATTGCTAATTGCTAAGGGGTCATTGCTAATTAAGAGACTCATTTATTTTAATTCAGAAGAAGATACTAGCCAGTGTGCTTCGAACATCGCCCTATAAACGGCTTCAAAGACCGCTAAATACGTTGGAGTCTCAAAAAACACAACTTGCGCAAAGAAAAATTGTTTCAAACTAGTGCGGTTACTATTTTCTGAAAGGAGCGGGAGAAGCTGGCGCAGGAGCGGGCCGATTAACACGTAACTATAGGGAGCGGTGTTAAGACCAAAGAGCTGGAGAAACTTTTAGTGTGACCCTACAAGGGTCTACAATGATAAACGCGCGCGTAGCCATAAAAACAGTAAATCTCACCTGTTGAAAACTTGAAAAAAATCAAGATTTTTGAAAGCTTGATTTTTCCAAACTCACTTTTTTGATCTTGAAAAAAAATCAAGCTAGAAATTTTATTGTTTCAAAAATTTTTTCAAATTTGTCTGTGTATTTCAAATTGAAAAAATCAAGATTGAGAAAAATCTTGTGGTACACCGTACTCACTATCACTTGTGGTACACCGTACTCGACTCTGTAACCGTGATTTGCTCGACTTAAAAACCTCAATGAAGGAATTTCATAGTTTTTTTGTTACATTGGTATTAGTTCGTCATAACCTCGAAAGAAGTCTAATGGCTTTTGTTTTATTGGAGTCATCTAGGTTGTATAAAATCAAGTTTTTCAGGGCTTTAACAAATTTTAGCTCTTTGCCTGAGCATTAGCTGCATGAAAAGTTAAAAAGCTGATTCGACGGCCTTGCGGAATTCTGACAGTTTGTTCAAGCAACGGGCCATGGTTCGCTGACCTATGCTCTAGTTTCGGTGCAGCTGGCACGAGTCAGGAGTGCGCCTGTGCCTATCCTCATTATTCTGTAATTATGCAGATTTTCTTCTTGTCTTACATAGATATTAGAAAATTGAAATTTTCTATTTTAGTCTTCTCAATGACGCACGAGCAGCCTAAACTTTGGGACTTATAAAATCCTGCCGTCTTTTGCATAGCGACTACTGTAAGAAGTCCGCGCCTCCTTCTTCTAATTGTGCCCAATAACATCAGCTTTACACCAACTGACAGATAATTCCTTGCTTAAGCTTTCAAGTCATATCTCCAATTTTTTTTACAGGAAAATGAATTGCACCGTCGAAGCCCCACCTGGCTATTCTCAAACATTCACCATAACGCAAGCGACTGCTGGCCATGGGTTCACGTCAATGAAACTACATTGAGCGAAATCACCTCAGACTTATTCAACTGTATTCTTTCAGTGAGTTTAGCCAATCAGATAGCCATGCTGGTAAATGCACCAATTGGTATTGTAAGTTCCATCTGCAGCTGTGTTGCCATTTGGCACAAAGCATTCGCAAAGAAGGAGCGTTTCTATGTTTACATGTTAGCTATAGGTGTGCTTGATCTTCTGTTCAATCTAAGCATCATCCCATTTGCACTTTCTGCGGGACTTGCTTTCACAAATATTTACAAGTATAGTTATTGGGATCAGTTTTTGTGCGTATCATAGCATCTTTGACCTACGCCTGGTCTCTGGGGGCTGATATGTGCACCCTTATGCTGGCAATGGAACGGTACATTGCCATTTGCACACCCTTCGCTTACAATGCTAAGAAGCAAAGAATCTTATCACTTCTGACATTTATTTTGGTATTGTTGGGCATAACTTTACGCTTTCTCACTTATATCCTGCTGTATTGGGTGATTGATTTGGGGGTCGATCAGAGTGGGAACATGGTCTATGGTTATGGTGCTACCAAAATATCGAACACTGTGCCATTTGCTTGCTTGCTGTTTTTCACAAATACCATCTTGCCGTTTCTGTTACTCTTTTTCATGCTTCTCTTCTCACTACGTATTGTATATACTGTGGCCAAACGACACAAGTCGCAGGTGCATGCCAGCTCGTCTGCTGAACAGCGACAGAATGTGCAGCAACAGTCGTCTGCCATGCTGCGTCTTTTGATGGTTTTAGTTGTTTTGTTCATCCTTAACCAAACTTCGTACTGCATGTACGCTGTGGCCGCCTATGTTGGCAGGCGTGTTCCTCCTGAATTTACGAGCACTTTGACGGAAATTAAGTATTTCGCTGATGTTAAGTATGTTGCTGGTATCACTTATTTCATGGAAACATTGATAGAGTGCAGTACCCGATCATTGGGGCTCTATCTATATATGCTCTTGTCAAAGTCTGTTCGCGACGAATTTAAAAATGCTATATGTAAACAGAATAGCGTTTTTACGTTCAGCTAAACTTTTGAAAGTTGGGTGGTTACCTCTTTCATCAACTATGTGTCATCTGAGGTCGAGAGAAGGTTTTTGAGAGATATTGTTTCGCGGAATCGTGATGTGTACAGGTGCAGGCTTGCATTGATTTTTTTGTAACACAATATTATTTTGGTGCAGTCGAAGGAGGGAAGTTTTTTGTTATGATTTTTGTTATTCTGCGCATTGATGCTTATTTTCTCCCTGTATTAGTTCATGAAAAAGAAAAATTATCTCATCTTCCAAATGATGTACCAGCAGTCTCTGAAGTTTGTGTCTCAAAAATACCCCTACTTTTCTGTGCAACGGGAAGTAGACAGACAGTTCAGTTTAATTAATTTCATTTTCATTTGCACAGCAAATTTTCTTATTAGCCACTTTAAATATTTAGCTGATCAATTACCAAACATTACTGTGGCGGTCGAGATGATGGATTCAGCGTTTGCGAATTCGAATTGCTTGGAAGCAAGTGGCTGGGCTCGTTCCAGGTTCGATCCACGGTAATGGAGGTTGGTTTGTGAGCCATGACTCCTTGCTGGTTTTGCATGGCTCAGGGGAGATGGGGACCAGGCGGGTAGACTGTCCCGATTGTGGAACTCTGTAGTCCGAAGAAGTCAGTGTCTGGTACGGAGCGACTCTGCTGGTTCCCTCAAAGCTCTCGCTGCTGGCCAGCTGTAGGCAAAACGGCCCCGGCTGAAATGACTCTGATCAAGAGGCCCTCTTGAACACTGTGATGAGCAAAATTGCTGATCAGCACAATTCAATTCATCAGAAGAACCCTGACTGAACCACACTCAACGTCTTAGAAACATTATTCTAAAAAATGCAAGACTGAACCTGTACAGATCACGATTTCGAAAGTGCGAATGACAATATCTGCGCAAAAACTTCTCTCGACCTCAGATTACACATAGTTGATGAAAGAGGTAACCACCCAACTTTCAAAAGTTTAGCTGAACGTAAAAACGCTATTCTGTTTACATATAGCATTTTTAAATTCGTCGCGAACAGACTTTGACAAGAGCATATATAGATAGAGCCCCAATGATCGGGTACTGCACTCTATCAATGTTTCCATGAAATAAGTGATACCAGCAACATACTTAACATCAGCGAAAGTACTTAATTTCCGTCAAAGTGCTCGTAAATTCAGGAGGAACACGCCTGCCAACAGTAGGCGGCCAAACGTACATGCAGTACGAAGTTTGGTTAAGGATGAACAAAACAACTAAAACCATCAAAAGACGCAGCATGGCAGACGACTGTTGCTGCACATTCTGTCGCTGTTCAGCAGACGAGCTGGCATGCACCTGCGACTTGTGTCGTTTGGCCACAGTATATACAATACGTAGTGAGAAGAAAAGCATGAAAAAGAGTAACAGAAACGGCAAGATGGTATTTGTGAAAAACAGCAAGCAAGCAAATGGCACAGATGTTCGATATTTTGGTAGCACCATAACCATAGACCATGTTCCCACTCTGATCGACCCCCAAATCAATCACCCAATACAGCAGGATATAAGTGAGAAAGCGTAAAGTTATGCCCAACAATACCAAAATAAATGTCAGAAGTGATAAGATTCTTTGCTTCTTAGCATTGTAAGCGAAGGGTGTGCAAATGGCAATGTACCGTTCCATTGCCAGCATAAGGGTGCACATATCAGCCCCCAGAGACCAGGCGTAGGTCAAAGATGCTATGATACGCACAAAAACTGATCCCCAATAACTATACTTGTAAATATTTGTGAAAGCAAGTCCCGCAAGAAAGTGCAAATGGGATGATGCTTAGATTGAACAGAAGATCAAGCACACCTATAGCTAACATGTAAACATAGAAACGCTCCTTCTTTGCGAATGCTTTGTGCCAAATGGCAACACAGCTGCAGATGGAACTTACAATACCAATTGGTGCATTTACCAGCATGGCTATCTGATTGGCTAAACTCACTGAA
>JASANH010000675.1:12500-17526 GCA_030248295.1 Mesodorylaimus sp. YZB2_4 | reverse complement strand
TACGTGACAGCGTTACAACTAATTCGCTAATCATCCAGCTTCAAACACTGTTTCAAGCATTCTTTTATCATTATCTGTCTTTTTTCTTAGATTTTTTGTCATTGCCCACAGCTGGTATTGACTGAGGAGTATTTTGGCTGAGGAAAAATCGGGAAATTAGCGGAGTTCAAAAAAGTCTCAGGGCCTAATCTCCATAGTCACACACGCCTGTTGAACTGATCGTGAGTTTTTGCACTTTGCCGCTTCCATGAAGTGAGCGACTTTCCATAAAACTCTTAAGAGTCTTAGTTGCGCGACTTCTCTAGAGAGGGTGTTAAGCGATTTTTCAAGTGTGCCTAAGGTAGTTTTTTGCAAGTGTTATGGCACAAGTGTTATGGTGGTGTTGGCGAGCGACTGCTCTTCTTCGCTCTCGTACCAGCGGGTACCGAGCTAACTACTCGAGCCACACCCCCTAAGAATTCCAGGCGCCCACAAGCGGCAACGGTCACAACACCGGTCGTTTAAGCATCAATTTTAATTTGAGCATGAATATGATTCAGATTGTGGGGCTTCGCCCACGAATTCGGTCACGATATGCAAACAAGATGCTTCTCCACCGAATTTGGAGGCGATGTGACGAACAATGTTTACAGTGCTTTCCAATCGGCGTATTTTAATAATAATTTGCATCCATCAGACAAAGTCGACTACGTCCAGCATTTGAAAGATGTGAGGCCGAAATTGGCAGCTGGAAAAACGTATTTCGAAATAGACCTGTCCGAAAGGCTGCTTTTCTGGATTCAAATCTACAAGACCTTCGGATTTTATGCACACCGTGAACTGAGCAAACGATTTCGGGAACGATTCGTGGATCCGAACGATCCTGTGTGCCGTGGAGACACGCAAGGCAAGTTGGACGCCACCTACGAAATTTTAAGCGATGTTCTGCAAGTGGACTTGACCAAACATTTCGACGTCGATTACAAAGTACCCCTGACAGATGCTGTCAAGCAACGTGTGGCAGGCAAAGGATACAAACAGCCAGATGTGAACATAGCTGATGTGGAAATCCCGTTTGGCACCCCTTTGGTCTGGTTTGCAAATATGACGAAGCCTGACTGGGCGCTGCCTGACTTCAGTGACACCTGGTCAGAGGCGGCTCCAGTACCCTGAACCTTGGGTGAATTCCCCGAATTGTTACAAGCAGTAGGGTTGGCATGGGATTGGGAACCTCTTTTTTCTGTTTTTTCGGTGTGGTTGTGAATATTGTATTCCACCACGCAGCTTGAGCATTTTAGGCTCGTTATCGGTATTTGTCGTTTAAATTTGGCTTTCTGAATAGTTGCATGCGAACTGATAAAACTTAGCTGGGTTTGCTGTTGCGTAAAATTCTTCCAAGATGAGCTAGTCAATTCTCGTAAAACGTTCTCACAAAAAATTCGAGTTTGCGAGCGGACAACTTTACCTTGTCTTAAGTGCGCTAAATCATGATTTCGCGAGTTTTCTGCTGTTTTTGATATTCTGAGAAGCATGCTTAATGTGGGTGGTACACAGTTTCTGAAAAACAGGATTTGAATGCTTGTGAGTATGCGTACAGTATACGCAAAGTCTCTCCAATGCTCAATAAGCAAACCGCATACTCAAAAAAGTATGCAAACGAGATTGCATATTGTATATTTTTCCATTAGGAGGTCGGTGCGTATATTGCATAGTGTTATACTGTAATTTATTATTCGACCTTCTCAGTTGATGTCATGAACAACAAAGTTTGCCACACAAAGTTTTGTAAACTTTGTGTGGCGTAAAACTTGTTTGTGTTGCAAGATGATCGGACCAAACAGTTTGACGTCGATTACAAACTACCCTTGATATATGCTGTCAAGCAAAGGGTGGCAGGGTAAGGTTGCAAACAACCAGATGTTAACATAAATGATGTGAAAGTCCCGTTCGGCACCACCTTGGTATGGTTTGCGAATCGCACAAAGCCTGACTGGGCACTTTCTGACTTAGCAGCCTTAACCATGTGTGACTTAAAAAAATTGTAAAAGTAGTCCGATAGGATCTTGGAGGTTCGGTTTTTTTGTGGTTGTGAATATTTTATAGCGTATCAGATCAAGGGTCTTGGGTGTGGCGGCGAAACGTTTTTTTTTGGATTGCCGCTCTAAATGTTACAGTATTTTTAATCTGCAGTCATTGCTGTGTGAAGTTGCAATATATGAGCTGACAGTCTTATATTTTTCTTTTTTTTGTAAGTTCGCTGTTATGACATTTCATTATGGAGCAGGGATATTGATATTTAATAAAATTTTTGCCAGTGGCTGATGTTGTAACTTCTGCTGATCGAAGACGCCATGAATCATCGGGGTTGCGGCTAGGGCCGGGAATACCCGTTGACATTGCTAGCACCAGGGCTTTGCTAAGCTGGCTCTCCCTTTCTAACCTTGACTTCACACTTCTGTAACACTTGTTCACGCTCCAATTAATCTCTCTAAAAATGCTGCAGAAGGTGCAGGAAATGCTACGGCCTCGACTCCCACAAAACACCCGATAACGCTCTCGACAGGTTTTGCTCTTGGGCACAAGATTTAGATCACAATAGCAATGAAGGTGCAAGAGTGGAACACGATTCATTTATGTCCACAGTAACTGCGCCAGTGATAAGGTACCTGATTATTTGCTCTTATCACTATCTCAATATCAGCATATGTTTTAGGCTCCAACATTTCGAACGACCGTAACCGAATCGTCGGCATTCGACATGCGGCAGTCGAAGGAGTGCTTATCACTCGAATGCAGAGCAGATGTACGATAAGAGTGGTGCAATCATAGTTAATCACTGATAAGGAATCAGAAACGATACAGAATTGTTTCGAGCATAAAATTAATGAGTTCTCTGCTTTTTATTATTCCTGCGTGTAACCAGTGGCTTCTGATAAGTAGTGATGTTTGGTTCATGATCGGATACCCATGCGCACTGATAAGAAAATAATCAAAATGAGCGCCGCAATGATAGAAGCTACGTCTGAGGGGCTGCTAGCAAGTACTATCAGGAGTATAAGGCGACCAAATTGATGTTATACCTAATGAAAAAACAGCTGGCCTCAAAAGGACTGATAATGTTTTGGTGAGGACTGATAAAGGCCTCTGATAAGAAAGCTGTGTACTAACTAGCGTGATGAGAGAAGCCTGTAACTGCCAATAAATGCAGTGCTGGCAAAAAAATATGTGTGGAATAATGCGTGATAGATATCAAATCGCGAGCTACTCGTTAGCCGTAGATTTTTATCAAATGCCTGCTGGCGCATTGGAATCACAATAGTTTTATCACGATGTAAACGGGCCTTCAAAAAACCTGACTGTACAGATCTTTTTGCTTCAATCCCGTTGCTGTGATCACATTCTGATCAAACGATCCAAAAGACGGCACGGCTAAAAATTCCAGCACTGGAAGACAACCCACTTCGCACTGGAGATGGCCGCTTACGCAAACATATTAGCACTGCCAAGGCCACCATTCGTCTTTGTGCATTCCACATTGAATCTCTTCCATGTGGAATGCGCAGAGGCGTCCAGCGATTGCAAACGTCCCCCGAAAAAAGTATAAAAGCAGACCCAGAAACGGTTCTGCTCATTCGATACGTTTTTTTTCGATTCGGTTATGCACTGGCATTGGGCTTGTTCCCTCAATCCCCGGCTAGCCCTCAGCCAAAATAACTACTCGAGCTCGCCAGAAAATAATGTTTCGCGCTTTTGGGCGTCCTCACGCATGAGGTATCTGCTGAAGCCTTGGAATCAGTCCATCCATAGTCCCCTCGACTTGAAAAAAGAATAGCGTATTTAGCAACCAGCAATTTTGTCAACCACAACGTCATCGACTTGAATACGCGCACAAAGGGTGGTGTATTTCGTCTCCCAGCTCCACGCAGTTTGAATTCAAGGGCTTGACGTGCAACATTGACTGAAATTGCTGCAGTCATCTTCGAACAGCAGCGTTTGGACCAACATCTCAGCCCCGAAGTCAGGCCTGACTCAAGCCGAGGACCAAAACATCATGAAGGTGAAAGTGACGGCTTCAAATTGTGCATGCTCTCTTGCTGAGCTGAAGGCCTAGAATCGGGAATAGTGTGCTCTTTTTCTTGCAGTATTTGCAGAATTGCTGAACTGTTGCTCGAAAAATATAATTCCGGAAAAAGTGGTGGACCCGGACTTTTTTAAAAAAAGGTAAAAACACCAGGTAATAAGACTCGCGAATTGAAGCAAATAGGGTGATTGCAATAGGCGGAACAGCCCTACATTGGAGAAGATACCGCGGGGAGCGAATACTCTCAGAAGCCCTCAGTCAGACCTCCTAGGTGCAGGTGCCAGAGACACCAGCACGACGGGTTTCTGCCTCGCCTGGATGTTCGGTTGGTAAAAATACTTGATATGAATGCGTATGCGTATACGCAAAGCCTCTTGAATGCTTATGCGTATTGCGTATTCCAAAAAGTATGCACATAAGTTTGCGTATTGCGTATTTTTTCAACAGTTGGTTTTTAGTCCCATACTGCTGCAACTAATTACCGTATGTATCCTTGACTAAAAGTATCTTCGACCGCAGCATCTCCTCGAGTACTTTGACATGGCAGTACATGTCGCTGCCGTATGATCAGCTTAACATCTGAGGGAGGAATCTCAGTTGGCTTCGGTCATTTGTGCTTTCCAGGTACTCCCAGGCAAATTGCTGCATCAGTTGCCGCTAAGTTCCAGTAGTTGTTGAACTAGTTTTCCCAGTACTGACAGAAGATGCCAAAACCACGATAATGCTTTCGTCGCAAGCCAGCATCGACCAAAGACTGCTTTTACTGAACAGCGCATTCCCTCACCGGACCCGATCTAAACCACACTGAACCGAATTTCCTATATTCTCCTGCATCTTATATCCTACATTGACAAATATTTGTAAGCCAATCCTTTAAACCATTTTTGGAATTAAAATTTTCAGAATAATGATAAAAGAACCGAGAAGGTAAGAAAAAAGACAGGCAAAGTCATCGTGAAACCGAAA
>JASANH010000675.1:0-7500 GCA_030248295.1 Mesodorylaimus sp. YZB2_4 | reverse complement strand
TCTCCCAGTAATAAGTAACCACTACAATTGACTGCGTGAGCACTACACATGGAAAACCATTGTAGTGGCCACTACGCCACTACGGATCCACCAAAGTACAGTAGTGAAATTCCACTATACTCGGATTACTCAGTCTACAGTAGACCCACAACGACGGGCGGCGCCAGACTGGCGGGGCAGCCCATGGCCGCGCGAAACACAAAACCAGTAACGAGCACGCGCCTGAAAACAGGATCTTTGTATGCTAGGGGCGGAAGATCTTTGCTGCAATTTCATACCTGAAATGGCTTACCGCGTGTGGGAACCTAGGAATCATTGCATGCACACGCATCACTATGCTATACCTTGCGTCAACTGCAATCTATACTTGATCCAGCTGATTTTAGGGGATGAAGTGATTCATATTTGATACATAGTATCCTTAAACTCGCTAAAATGTCCTCTCGAACGAGTCAGATTTTTTTGATTATATGCAGATCAGACTTCTGAGAGGCGTGCAAGTTTTGTAATGAAGCTTTGTCTAGTTTATGGCCACAAATTTATCTAACCCGATATAATTATAGTCCTTACTGCCTATAGAGAAGTCAGTACTTCTGGCGTCCTCATGACTTTTTATTACCCATGTCCATAACAGTACTGAGTCTGCGTGCTCTCGGATAGCCAAATACATGCAGTACTTAAATGATTTTCGTGATACAATAAATTAGAATACACAACTAGTGAAAGTTTTTATGTGGAATTCCGCAGAGAAACCAAAATCACAGAATAATCAACTGCATGCTTATGCTGGATCTTTAGAAATATCTTCAGGCTTCCATCCAGAGACAATGCAGGTCATCGATATACCTTACGCAAAACAATCACCACACCAGGCGCTAAGCATTAAAAAAACGCCGTTTTCAGCATTCAAAGATCCTCTTTTCAGGCGCGAGCTCGTTACTGGTTTTGTGTTTCACGCGGCCATGGGCTGCCCCGCCAGTCTGGCGCCGCCCGTCGTAGTGGGTCTACTGTAGACTGACTGTGAGTAATCCGACTATACGTCTGGCAACGCTAGCGCTTGTCTCGGCGGCCAGCAATTTCAACAAAGGGTAACTACGGCTAACGGAAACAGCACTTACGCGCCATACGGCTAATAAAAGTATTCCGCCTGCTGGTGGTATGCGTTAAAATCCTGTTTTTCCAACCCAAAAAATTATTTAGCTCGAATCTTAAAAATCAAACCCTCAAAAGAATACTTCGCGCCATGAGAGCTTTCAGAAAAACCAACTCTTTTGTCCGTAGCTTTAGTGGTTATTGCTGTGGACAGGACTTAAATACTTCGTCGTCTTCCGTCGTCATCTCTGGAACAGCAAAACGCGCATTTTGGATCTCGAGAACGGCTGCACCATTTCAACAAAATTTTGCACGACTATTGGCTATGGCAAACATAGCTCATCCCCAAAATTTTGTGCATTTTGTTAATTTGTTGTCGCGTTATGAATGAGCAAAGTGGCCCGCTTAACATTTCGCGTCTGTGTGGCTGGGCCAGACATGCAGCTACCGCGCCTGTTAATACTGGTCAAAGAGCTACAGTCCCTTGTTCACCAAAATTTACACCATAAAAATTTCCGAATCTTACTATTTATTTTTTAATACGCTGATCGCCATGTCTCCATCAAATCTGAACCAGCCCATACGAACTGGATTCCCCGCATACAGGACATAATAGGTGGAGTCCCGCATCCACCAATATCGACCCTCGGGAACAGCGTGCACTGTTCTTGGCTCGGCATCAAAGTCGTAACCATTGAGTAAGAAGAAGTTTTTTAAAAGTAAATCGTGGTTTTTGACAGCATTCTCTATTTCTTTAAAAGTAAAATTCAGATATGGTTTTTTTGATGTCTAGCCAGCTGATATACTCGCCCTGTGCGAACATCCAACCTGGCTCGTATTGCAGTTCTCTTCTCTACTCTTCCTCAGTCATCCGCAGAGTGAATGTTGTCATCGGCCCTGCGTTCTCGATACTTAATTTAACTTTGCCCCTGCTCGTTCCGATTACTTCCAAAGTGATGGGCCCTCCGATTGGACCTCTGGGTTACTGCTGTAGATGCTAGTCTCTGTGATGCTGGGTCCCAGAGAAATCCCCCCCCCCCCCCGCTGCTTGGGTGCGCCAATTACATGCGTGAACCTTGTAACTGATCGTGAGTTGGATAGTGGGTGTTGGAAATCTAGTTGGCAATCGAAGCATCGATATCACATTGTCATATTGTCCTGTAGTATTGACACAGCTGCCATGCTCAGTCTGTGCCTCGTAACGGGGATCAATTGTCCTTTAGGTGAGCGTATTTGGTGGTCCAGCATGGACTTGGAATGAAGAACGACAGAAATGGTACCTCCATCATTTCTTGCCCGAGCAACCAGACCTTAATTACAACAATGCCTTGGTCCGCCAAGAAATGAAGAACGTACTCAAATTTTGGGTGGACATGGGTGTGGATGGATTTCGAATTGATGCAGTCACATTTATTGGCAAAGATGAACAGCATTGGGATCATAAAGCTGGTCAGTCAGGTTTAGTAAAATCGGAATCACCAACAAAAGAACACGCAGATGCGTTTCAAGTTGGCCAGTTACCAATGGCTGGTTATGAAATTATTGGCGAATGGGTGAAGTTTTTGGAAGAAACTTACGAAAAACCAGTTTCTCACGATTCTGATTCGACAGATGGCTCTTTCAAATCGCCCAGGCACATCTTCTTGTGCACAGAAGGGTACTCGGATTTGGATAGCGTACTCCGCTATTACGACTACGGAGTTGACTTTCCGTTCAATTTCTCCTTGGTCAATTGGACTGAAAAATCGACCGCCAAGGATTTGCGTCGTTGGATTGGCGAATGGATGAAGAGAATGCCGATTCCAGAAACGCATAGATCAATGAAGAGGAAACACGATGGTCAGAAGGATGGGCATGCCAGGAACTCGGGACAGAGCACAAACAAATGGCCGAACTGGGTGGTGGGAAATCACGATCAGTCCAGACCAGCTTCCAGATTAGGTAAGGAAGTGGTCTTTGGAATGAGTGACGACGATGTGTGTCATCCAGGTGAGGGGCAGGTGTTGCGAGTATTTTTTCTGTCTTTTCGTCAATAACAAGGAGACTGGTTAGGGACAGCCGACCGATCATCTGATTAGCTGAGATTGGAAGCGAGCACCTGACGTCACCGCGAAGGGTATAATGCGGCGATATACCCGCAACTGATAAGCCCCTGCTGTCACATGATGTCGGCGTACTGCTGATACCTAGCATATTGAGGTCTGGAGCTTCGATTGGTTAGTTTTGCAATCTTGACCCTTCCCTGCCTCATTTTTCATCCTAATCAGCATAGAATACTCGTATGTGATTCCTGTTTTTCATTCCCTGTTTCCGTGATCCATCCTCCAGTGCCAAGAAAGTCTAAATCTGAAGCTATATTTTGCTGGAGTTTCATGTACCTTCCGAAACGTTATTTTACGCGCCTCAGGAAATATAGCAATCTTATTTCACTTCCAGTCTGAGGGCTTGTTAGATGTAAAGATAAACTTGGGACATATTTTGCGCATGGAATTCACGGGTATCTTCCTGTCTGAGAGCGACTTACCGTTGGATCTAGCATAAAAAGTAGATCAATTTTGCGCATGGAATTCACCTAATTCGTTTCTTGTAGGCGGCTCCAAGTACACGAACCTTATAAATGCCCTTCTTCTGACTCTGCCCGGCACACCTACAGTGTACCAAGGTGACGAATTGGGCATGCTGGACGTACCTGTAACATACGAGCAGTGTCAAGACCCATATGGAGAACGATTCGGTCCTGATCACTACGCCGAATACACTCGTGACCCATGTCGATCACCCATGATCTGGGAAGGCGACAAGAAGTTTGGTGGGTTCACATCTGATCGAGACGATATTCTTCCATGGCTGCCATTGAGCAAGGACAAAACTGCCTATGCCATCGATCGCCAACAAAACGATCTTAACTCACATTTGAACTTTTTTCGACGCCTGCTACAGTTACGAGATAGTGAACCAGTTTTCCATGCCCACGGGTACAACTTGCGTCTCATGGCTGAAAACGAGGAGCACCTTTTTGTCTATGAACGATGGGGGCCTGATGAAACTCACGATTCTGATTATGTTATTATCTTGAACGTTAGTCATGACCCGGAGGAGACGACGGCCAGTTTGGATTTGTCGCAAGATTTGGATCTGACTGATCGAACAGCAACGATCGTATTGAAATCGTGTGCTGATGTTGAGCGAGGGTACGAACATGGAAAGACCATAGATTTGAGCGCAGTCTCGTTGAAACCAGCTGAAGTGCTGATTGTGAAATTGGAGGAAAAGGCCAAAATGGCGGTGAAGAAACAAAAAGTCGAATAATGTCTGCCATAGTCACGTGTAAGGCTAGGAACTGACGGCGAGTAGTCCTTTATTAATGAGTACGGCCTGCCGAATGGCGGAGTCAAGTTGGCGTGGTAGGAAAAGGTTTTGTCTGCTCCTAGCCTGTAGCCTGTATCGAATTTTCGGTTCTGCTGAGTGAGTGATTTTGCAATTATTCAATGGCGGTTCTGTGGTAGATCCTAAAAGTGTTGTCATGGTCTACCACAACCGCATGCCTGTCGCGGTCGGTCATCTTACCAACCACTCGCCAATTGTGAACGTGCCCTACTTTATTTTCGATGCGGCACCAGAGTGGTACCTCCTAGAGAACAGCTCATGGCACAGTATGGTCCCACTCATCATCAGTGCAGGCACCTGTGCTGAGCTAACAATGGGCACTGCGAAGGCCGCGAGGGCTCTCTGTTCATTGCTTCTGGAGCGCTCCCGGTTATTTCCACTCTTCCGAGCGTATACATGTTTCAATCTAGCCAAGTGCATCGTTGCTCATACCCGTATCAAGATGCATGGTCAACGTGCATATTTAATTCTGCGTGTACAGATCTCGCGTCAGATCATACGCTCATGGACCGCAAGCTATCATACAATCCAGTCCGCATCATTGAACTTTAGCGATCCGTATTTCCAGACCGTCCATCTGCAACTGCCGCTGAGCCATGCGAGCTCTCTCCGACTCCCAAATTTCGCCAAAATCTCCATCACCATTGCAAAATTGAACCATCGTTCCTCTCGGCGCGTTTGTACCAGACAGTGCCAGCAACACATCAGCTGCAATGTCTGCACTGATCACATCCACCACGCTCTCAATGATTATGAGCCTTAATTCCCAACACGATCGCATCAGCTTGATGAAAGTCACAGGACTAAGGACAGAATTAGGGAGTGCGAGTTCCTTGAGACGTCTACAATGAACCAGCTGCCTGACTCCCATGTCAGTGTTCGCACATTCGTTTCCTCCGAGCCTCAAGATTTCCAGCTCGCCCAACATACCCAATGCTCCGATTCCCTGACTGCTGGCACTGACATACCACAATGTCAAGTGCCTCATGCGAGGGAAACTGCTTGCTAGTTTATTTAAAATTTGATCGCCCGCCTGGCATCGACCATCAAAATCGATGGTGAGCGTCTGCAATGAACCCAGCTGCCAGAACCAAGTCAAGTGGTCGAAGCGTACACAGTTATTTTCCATCCTTAAATCTAAAATTTCCAAATTAGGACTATGATAAAAAAAGCTGTCCATAGCGGTGTCAGTCACATTGTTAGTGATGGTCTTGAAATGCCTCAAATTCGGTAATGCTCCGGTCAAAGACCTTAATGTTGCATTATTACAACATCTTAAAATATTAGTAACAATTTTTTCACTCTTAATCCCCGTGGGAAGTCGATTTTGAAGGAAATCATGAAAGAAGGCATTGAAAGATCGTAAAATCAAGGAATTCAAATTTCCATTATTTCTTATCAATTTTTCGAATACTTCATTGTCCACTGCCGCTATTCCAATATCCAATACTTGTAGTTTCTGACAATCGTACATGGCCAAGACATTGACAAGCGATCTTTGATTAATGTGTTCACTTAATCTTATTTCTTGCAAATTTTTCGAGCATAAATCCAGAAGAATAGAAAATGGATAAGGTGGGATTGAGTTCAGGGGCGCGTCGTCGAAAGTCAAACTACTAGTTTTCGAAATGATAATTCTAGACATACAGAGAAAATGTGAATTGACTCGCCTGAGGCGAATGAGATCAGTGAGTGGAAGGAAATCAAGAATGTGCAGGAACGGGGTCGAGGGAAGCAGGGACAAATCCATGGCACGGGATGGAGTCAGTGGCGATGATTGAATGTCAGAACTGATGTGAGATAGGCTGTCTGCAGTCCAGAGCTAGGAGGCAGAAGCTCTTCAATGTTACTCTGTATTCGAGGTCGGATGGCGCGCGATAAAAAACAGTGGTAGGGTGTTTCAGAGTGGGCTCGATCTTTGTGCAGGTGAGAGCGTACACAAGACTAGTCACCGCTGTTGAAGCATCAAGGCTGGCGGGTGCAGGGTCGAAGGAAGGCCTCAGTGGGCAGCTAATGTAACGGTGCATCAAAGTTGTAATGTACCACCACATCAGTGGGGGGTGGCTATGTGCCCAGGGACAGGCCTAATAATCTTTGTTGAGTGCTTTTAGGAAAGTGAGAGCTAAGAACTGAAGGCTTGTTGTTGTACTGCATTTTTGGGAGGTCCTTGCGCAGACACGTAAAAACAAATCGCCATTAACGTGTAGCGAGCTCTGCTATTTGCTGTGTCTGCGCTGCCTGCCGTACGTACTGTGTCATTTTCGAGTGCAAGGTGCGTCACTATTGTAATGAACTTTGGGTTGTGACACGAGCGCAAGATCGAAGTTGGGACTAAAATCGATATGAGACTTGTGTTTGCAAGGTTTGGGTTTTAAAATGAGTGATTCTAATCACATATGCTTATAAAACTTATGTATCCTATTCTGTACGAAAGGCATGCACCTAAAAATATACTTGTCAATAAGAATCAGTAAACAAAATAATTCACCCAGAGCGGGAGCCCGTGCCACTGGATTCAGGTACTGGTATGCAATGGTTATGATAAAATGATGCATTAGGATCATTATACAGCATCTCTCTATCATGCTTAATACAATCCCAAAAACGTATACGAAGGACATGCATTATTGCAAATCAGACCGCATGATGGTACTCTCACATAGCAAGCTTTCCATTTCAACCAAAATGAGTGCAGTCGCATCCACTCGGCTCGTCGCCGCACTTGGTCAGATCTCCACCGTGGGCCAACTGTTCCACTCGGCACGCATTCCAAATCGAGCAACTCAACGTGCAGCCCCAATCGATGCCATTGTCGGGCTTGTTGGCTTGGGGAGGCGACGAATAAACAAGCGAGACCAACAGGACGATGATACCAACAGTCTTGAACATTTTCCTTTTTCTTTCTTGACTCGAGCTGATTGAATTTTGAGGCAGGCGGCTTTGACTTATATACACGTTGGGTCGGGGCTTGGCAGCTGTTAACAACCTTATCAGCCATTATCAGCTTAATAACAACCTTAT
>JASANH010000578.1:0-17592 GCA_030248295.1 Mesodorylaimus sp. YZB2_4 | reverse complement strand
CCCAGTCGCGCACATGATGAAATATGTCCCAGTAATCTTAAACGAATTCGGAACACATTCGCGGTCAATGGAAGCCATTGGAAGGGCCGTCGACAACGCGTGGGTCGACATCTTGTACTCCAAGTTGCCAATCGAGTTCCAAAGGAGGCTGCAGGAGAAAACGGGAAAGAAGGCATGGAAAACCGATGAGTTTCTAGAGGCGACTCGTCAAATCGCCGAAATTCACTGCTATAGCCCAACTCATAATGACCGCTCTCATGTCGAAAGAAAAGAAAAACCTCAAAGCGAGGATCAAAATCGCAAAGTCGAGAAATCTGCTCCTTATCGTCGTACAATTGAGACGTTGCTGGTCCACTCGAAGAAAGTCCCAAACTGCGCCTTCTGCGAGGAAAAGCACTACTCGGATTAGTGCACAAAGTTCAAAACGGAAGATTAACGCCGCACCCGGTTGAAAAATCGCTGTTTCATATGTCTTTGGTCGAAGCATCTAGCCAAGGATTGCAAAGAGAAGCAAAAACCCTGTCGCTCCTGCAAATGGGAAAATCCAGAAATCCGAAAGCATCATTCCGCCTTGTGCCCGGCCAAAGGCAAATCGACACCTCTTGAGGAAAACGCAAAACCAGAAGGAATCGCTCTATTTGCAAATATCAAACGGTCATTCTTGCAGACTGCGGTTGTAAACACTTATCAGCTCCCAAGGAATAAAACGCCCAGACAGAAGGTCAATCTTGTCATCGATCCAGGATCGACAGATACGTACATCCGCAAAGCCATCGCTGACCAGTTACAATTAAAATAGCTCAAACGCGAGAAGATTTGGGTTGGAAGGTTCCAGTCGAAACCTGTCTGCATCACTACGCCTGTCGTAAAAGTCCACCTTGAAACGCATGATGGAACTCGCATCAGTGTCCAAGCAAAGGTACTGCACGAAATCACTACGCCGCTATATCGCCCGCAACACGTATATGAAGCTATCGCTGGAGAATTAGAAGAGTACGACATCGCAGACTCGACACTGCATGGAGACAAACCATTCGGAGTCGATCTGCTCTTAGGGAGCGACTACTACCCGCTAGTCGCCATAGGCGCCCCTATCGAATGCGAGATACAGTCACCATCATCCCCATCAAGTTTGGCTACGTCATAGCTGGTCATTTAGAGGTGCGCTCAGATAACCATCAGCAACAAACAGCCATGCTCACAATCGCGCAACGTCAGTCTATGGAATCATGCAAGAAACACTTGGCTCAGATCAAACGCAGTGCGAACTCAGGGATCTATGGGAACTCGAAAAGGTTGGTCTGAAACACGAGAAGAAGGAAGAAGAAGACGAGACGGCACTCGTTATTTCAATCGCACTATCGCGTACAGAAATGGCCAATATGAGGTCAGGTGGCCCTGGAAGGACCCAGAGGTCAAACCGCCAGGAAATTATAAGCTCGCTCATGATCGCGTTGGTTCGGTTTGCAAACGCTTAAAAGGTGAACCTGAACTCCTGAAGAGGTATGATGGAATCATTGGGGATCAATTAAAGAAAGGAATCATCGAAGAGGTTCTGGAAGCTGCAAAGGAACAGCCGCAAGGTCCAGTGCACTACTTGGCTCATCATCCAGTCATTACGCCGCAGAAAACAACTACAAAGGTTCGCATAATATATGATGGCTCCGCACGAAGCAAAAACACAGAACGAAGCTTGAATGAATATCTTTACCGTGGTCCAGTCATCCTCGAAGATTTGTGCAAGTTACTGATTCGCTTCCGCTTACATAAAATCGCTCTCATCTCGGACATCAAGAAAGCATTCTTGCAAGTTGGCTCACAAGAAGAAGACCGTGATGTCACTCGCTTCATCTAGATCAAAGACATTACCAAATCCGCATCGCCAGGCAACTTAATCGAATATCGTTTCACGCGAGTACCATCAGGGGTGATCTCAAGTCCGTTCTTACTCGCAACAACCATTTTGCATCATTCCAATCTGAAAGGTGGACCAGTTGCAGAAAAAATCGCTCAAAATATTTACGTCGACAACGTCATCACAGGCTGTCATACAATCGAGCAAAGCCAGCAATTCTATGAGACGGCAAAAGGGCTCTTCGCCACCGCTTCAATGAACCTTCGTGAATGGGCCACGAATGCCGAAGAGCTTTAGTCTTGGCTCCCCGGGAACGATCGTGGACCATCGCAGAAAGTCAAAGTGCTCGGAATACCTTGGGATGTGCAAGCAGACAGCACCAGCATCAATCAAGCCGAACCACTGAAACAGGATTTCATCACCAAACGAGCTATCCTCCGCTTCGTGCATCAAAGTTTCCACTCGCCTGGCATATTTTGTCCAATATACACCAAGGCAAAAGTGTTTCTGCAAAGCTTATGGGCAATCGACCTGCAGTGGGACCAACTGCTTCTGGCAGATCAGAAACGATCATTCGAAATGATCCAAAAAGAAATATTGCAGTCAATGCCGCTCAACATCCCACGTTGGATTGGCACAAACGTCAAAGATGACATTCGGTTCGAACTTACGATCTGGAGTTATTCGCAATGCGTTCTCCATTGGACGGGTACAACTGTTAATGCTATTAAAGTGATATGTGCGTTTTTCCTCAAATGCTCGAACATCTAACACAATCCCTGAATAGCCGCCCTAACAAAACAGACCATGTACAATGCGACATTGAGCAGGAATCAGCCAAAATACAGTCATACGCATATATCTGGTAAATTACTGTAATTAAGGGATAATTGAAAACTGAAAGGAGCTGTGTGGTAGCAATGTTAAAAAAACTAGCCAACAATTCACCGACGATTGCGGAAAAGCCTTTAGGAACTCAACTGGTGACTGCGACATCACCCTATGCCACTCACAATTGATTGCTTTGAGTCGAAGTGCGAGGTGGGGGTACTTTTTATTATATAGTGGAGGATTCACACTCACAAGCAGCCACAAACATACTCTAGAGAAGCCGATAAATTCAAAAAGGGCCAAGGATGCGATGACGCAAATAACCGCCAATGTCAACGTAATTTCAACACAAGGCAGCACTACCCTTTTGTAAATGACGTCATCACATCACAGAATTTTGCTACAATAGGTAAAAAAAAACAGGTGCTGCTCAGCACTAAGCAACAGTTGGCCTGACTATTAGACAAGCACCTAGCGCGTACACGACGATGATAGGGGCACCCAACACTGACGATGACACATGATCTGCAGATTCGAATCACACGATTAGGAAGTTTGAAATAGAATGCATATTCACAAGCTGCTAATCACATCCCCTGGATAAAGTGGAAGTCTCGATTAGAATTCTTTCGTGTTACTTTGAGGTCAAGGTCCAGTTGGGCACATGTGTCTCTCATCCATGGACGGACCCTACTGCTTGAAACAATCAATCGCGGGTGCAAAGAGCATGGGCAGCGCTCTTAGCAGCACACAATGATGCTGCATGGTGACGATATATGGAATTATGGTCTGCGGAAAACTAGTAAATGATGATTTTAAAAGCGAGATTCTACAGTTTTGTATGAATCAAGGAACATTAAGGAACGTAGCGAATGTTCCCATCGACATTGACATGTCTTTGGTCACGCGGATGTATAGTATTTTTTATTTTCAGGTCTTCATCCTCTGCCTTGATCATCTGATAATCAGTATCAGTGAGCTTATTGCAGCGCAGGCGTGCCTGGATACGGTATTTAAACATTATCCACCCCACCTTACAGACTGGCTGTGAAGGGATGCAATCCAAATCGGTACCAGACTACAGAAGTTTTGGTTGAATCGGAACTGGCAATATAAATATTAGCTAATACGAGTTGGCGGCCTTACTCGACGAGCCCTTCAGATTCGGTAACGAAGTTGACGTCCAAATGAGATTGAAGATTATAAATAGAAATTAAATGTTGATATTGTCTTCCTTATCTCCATCTGAATTAAATTAGCTCTAACATCTTTCAAGACATTCAATTCATATTTTTTCTTTTGTGGCTGAAATGATAATGACAATAAAAGCCACTTCTCGTAAAAAAGGACTGAAAGCATATCTCGATTATGCATTGCAGTGGCCATTATTTATATGATGTCAAAAACGAAATAATCCCGAAAACCCAACCCAAAAAGTCAGATACAGGATTGTCAAGTTTCGATTTTGGAGCTCCAAGAAACCCGACTTTTCATGACTCTCTAGTCGGAACTCGATGCAAACTTCCTTCGTAAGGAAACGGGTCTTATATAAACAATACCGAAGCCTGCCTATATTTGGAATATGATCATTGCGTAGGCTGGGTAATGTCTGCCACCTTGCGCGAAAAACCAGTCACCTCCATGTGGCCATGTGTGGTAAGGTCGAGTCGAGACAGGCATGTATGTGGACATATATCTTGGGACAAGTGCATTTTTGTGGCATGAGGTATGAGACTGCACTGGAATTTCTCTAGTTAGCAGACATCGCATGGCCAACACGAAGTTTCTACAAAGCATCGTGATCATTTAAACAGCATCCTATTCACAAAATGCGCCTATTGTCTGAGCAAATGAATCAAGTAATCCAAGTTGGCTTAAACTTCATGCATGCACATGCTGGGGAGCATATATTGCGAGGAGAGTAATAGGTGCCCCAGTGTACCTGCTCTAGTAGCATAGAGCATCTATTTTGTGTCTACAGTATGTTGCACAGACTATTTGTTTTTCTCCCCGGTCAGGACTCAGTGAGAATGATCGTGAGAGGCCAAGCTGACTGGCTTTAATAACATGCGAGGGATTGATGAGACTAGTTTCTTGACCTAAGCATCGCCTACATACAGTAAAAGGCCCTGCTCTTTGCCTCCCTGGTTAGGTCTGTTCGATAAGTCTACTTCTCAACTAGCCAATATTTTGTAGCTGGCTCTTCTGATTCTGCGAGAGTTCCTCACTAATAGTCACAAGAATGATGTCGACAATGAATAATACTAATTGCAGTAATGGCGGGCTGCGTGGTTTGATTCGAATCTTTCATAGCAGCGCACTTGGCTCAGTGTTTCTGCACAAGAACCTTACTGGTTTAATTAGCAGTGTTAGATTTGTCTGGCGGAATGTACATGTGTTGAGAACCATCTCCAATGCCCTATCACCAAAAACATCTTCTGTCTTTTTTAAGTAACAATGTACTGTACTGTATTTATTTTTGCTCACAATCATGCTGGACCTGCTCGAAATAAAATAAGCCCTGTGACTCTAATCCCCACATTAGACCTTTGAAATCTAATATTCAAGAGGTGACAAGCAAGAATTAGTGGCAAACCATTTTGTGTGCTCTTTCCCCTTACCATCGAGCTCGCATACCTGCTTTTAGCGGTCTGGCAACGTGTGAACATGATGAACAGGGGGTATTATTCTAAATTCGTCAGTTAAAATTTTTTTTCACAGACAAAATTTGGGGTACGTTGTTCTAAGCCCGAGCCTCGACTAAATTTCAATGCAACGAACTCTTGTTTCCCGTTGTGCATAAGCAGGTTTAAATAGTATGAATCAGTTCTATGCATTCGATCGCAACTAATATTGTGCATATGAATTCACAATCATGAAACCAATGAATCGTAAAACCAATGAAGGATGAAGGAGCCCCACCCCAATGAGGGATGAAAGAACCATCGGTACCATAGTAAAGCAACTAGCAAAGTTTTTTACCAATGAATGGTAAAAAATAAGGGCCCACTATATAGCAGTAGTCAAGAAAACGCTGGAGTGAAGAATAAATGATCTGTCTGTCGACTAATCCAAAATTTTGCTTTTTTGCGGATAGACACGTGAGTGGCTGGTACCTTTATAACAAGCATTAAAAATATTGACCATTAGACCGTCATTTGTGTGTTTTGGGATGATCTTGATTCTACTTTTTCCAGCACATTGATAAATTACAAGTACGTCAATGCAACAACAACAATTTTACATAAGACATAAGCAGAGAGACAGGTCCCAAGCCCAGCAGCCCATGAGGTAGATTTTTGTATGACCCTCTGTTTGTGTGCCAAGTCGCACAGCTGATAAAGGGCCGATATTAGGCTGATATTGGGTTGATATTGGACTGATATTACGCTCAGTGTGCACTTCCAGGAGAGGGTTCGACTCCCGCCTCGGTACAAAATGATTGTCAATTATGTGTTTCTTAGCCCTCGAGTGCGCTGTATATAGTGCTTGGCTATGGATAAACTATTACATGACATGACATAGGCGTATCTCAGTTCCAATAATAGCGGTCGGAGTCTCTCACTAGGGTCTTTTAATGGCTAGTCTGTAAGGCGGATAGTGTCTTTAGGCATTGCCTGCACCCATAACATGGTCAACAATGGTAAAAGTTTCAACAGCAACTATAATCGAGAACAAAAAATGTCTGGTTCGGGGATAGGCGTTAATTTTAAATATGCTTGTTTCCAATGGTTTTTCCTTTAGATTTTCCCGCCAATTGGGTGAAGCATGAATAGTTTGCTGATCAAATCGATCGGCATGTGTTCATGTTCATGTTTTACCACACCATCAAATGCTTATGCGCACTCGTCAGTGAAGGGGCAAATTGTACACGAAATGCTTTACCAGCCGGCGAGTCGAACACTAGCTCGTAACTGCGCACCTAGCGTGAGAGGCAAACGCCTAACCCACCAGGCCTCGAGGCCGGACGGCCGGATGTGGAAAAGTGCGCAACCACTGACATGAGCGCGAGGAAGGCCCGGTGTTTGCCATTCCATGAGATGGATTTTCGTATGATCCTCTGTCTGTTTGCCCAGTCAAAAAAATTATATTGGGCCGATTCCTGCTCAGCTAGGGTCCCCCTTATCTCGGTCGAAATACCCTACTAGCGTCCTTTTATGGCTAATCTGTCGGGTAGGCAATGTCTTCAAGTTTGCCTGCACCCATGACTCGGTCAACAAGAATCAAAATTTCAACAGCGACCATAATCGAGAACGAAAAGCTCTGGGGGGATATAGATTTCTGAATATACTTGTTTTTCAAGGGTTACTTGGACTTTTTTGTTAAGTGAGAAGATCATGCATGGTTTGCTGATTTTTCTCTCAAAATTCATCTTCCAGTGGTCAAATACATTTGAACATCTACATAATATGGATAACAGATGGTTAAATATGACTAGAAACTAACGCAGAAGCTAATGAGTTTTCTTCTGAAGATTTCTGAAAAAACTGTTATCAGACAACGAAAAGGTTAGCCCAGCCAGTGAACTCTGATCATATGCCAAGCGTGGCTAGGTTGGCTGGGCTCTCTCGGCGGCGCATGGCGGCGGCGGCGGTGGGTTATACTTTCCTTTGCTGATACTGTATGTCCTCTCAAATGTGTTACCTGTATGCGGCATTCAAGGCGCTGTTTACCTAAGCACTTTCAGAAAAATTCCACCTACTCTGCAGCGTAATCGATCCCATGAACTCGGTTATTTGCCTGTGGCTGGAGTCCATGAATTAATGTTTTCACGAATACAGTATGCATGCATGAATCTGTAGTGCAATAGGTGTATCGTAAAGTCATGGGATCGATTCCCCGTGAGCAAATTTTTTAATACTTTTTTTTTCTCAAACTAAGGGCTAGTTTCTCCATCCAGGCGTAGAGGCCCCTGTCCCGCCGATGAATTCAATTTTCCTTCTTTGGGGGGGGGGGGGGGGGGTGGAAGTAAGACAATACCTTAGTGTTACCTTGAGCCCAGTGTCAGCTGGAATAGTGCGGACTTGTTGCAGTAAGATTTCATCTGTCGATAGGGGAGACAAGTGCTGTATGTGAAGCACCTACCTAGCCACACCACGAATCAGCATTCGAGCTGCAGTCAGCATAGTAATAATATAATTATGTACTTGTTGAGGACTGACTGTAAGGCCTAGTGCAGTTTCCCTGAATCTAATTTACTCGTTGCCTTACTCGTATCTACGACTGCCTGTTGGACTAGTATCTAGAAAGCAGACGCCGAATAGTGGCACACGTCCAGCGTAACAGGTGCGACCTGATTTGCGCACCTATCGGGTCGATGTTTAAGCCATGTTAGGATCTCTTTAGGTGTTTAAACTTCTGCAATAGAGCTTTCGACTTTCGGGTCGACTATATTCAATACAATACGACAGGGGCTTTTCATTGCACTCGAGCGATTCTGTTGGGTCGCACTTCTTGCTTTTTTTTACTTCTACTGTGTGACTTGCTATTCAAGTGCATTATATGCTTTTTTAGCAAGTAAAAGTAGAACTAGAACTGGAACTTCATCTACAGTACAGACGCCGCCAAGGGAGCCCAGCCAACCTAGCCTCGCTTCGCATATGATCAGAGTCTACTAAATGGGCTAACCTTTTCGTTGTCTGATAACAGATTTTTTTTAGAAATGACAATACTTTTTCGCACCGGCGGCTGGGCTGGAGAAGCAAAATAGAACGAATTCATCGTCTAGTCCCTCGGTTGACGCAAGCTTCGTACAGAAAAAGTTCTCGCCTTTAACTGTATGCTTGGACATACCTTATACTCACGTGTGGTGCAGATTGTAGGTGATTTTGAAGTTGCAGGAGCTTCCCAGCGACATAGTAACTGCATTCGCATTTGCATCCTTGTGTATTGCTCCAATCACTCACCGCAACACGCACGTTATCGCTACCTGAACTAGCGGGGGGATGAGGTGGTTGGTGGCACATGTACGCCAGGCACTACAATACACAGATCAATACAACGGATTCCAAGCGAACAGGAACAATGTATCGGAAACAAAAGAAAAGCAAATCAGAATTTCAAGTACGCATGAACCAACACAAAATCGACGAATTCTTTTCTTATTCACTCGACGTATTTGGTTTATTCGGACAAGTTCGAGTCATGTAGTCGTCACCTTTGCATACGTAGCACAACTCTAAACGAAAACATTCTAAGCGATTCACCGCGATTTCTCACTAAAAAACTAATAAAAAGCTTACTTAGTTTGCCCCACGACGCGGATTAATGCCACCTCATCCTTTTCTGCCAAACATTGTCCTCGCGAACAGAGGTTGCGATTCGGCAAAGGACTCCGCTAAAAAGAGAACACGCATGACAGATATGCACAAAGGAGCCCCAGCCATTTCTCATGAAGGTTTTTGGGCTCGATGGGCGAAGTCAAGAAACCCTTTCGGAGCTAGAGATCGAAGTAGCAGTCAGTAGTCTACGACTGGTGAAACATCAACCCGATTGGGTGACGTGCCACCATTTTTACGACTGCCCTAAAAGACCTGATCACTGGAAGTCACACTGTCGGCTCTGTGGCAAGTGTTGCAGGATACCGGAATTCGAAACTCCAGACCTCCAGAGCCTCCAAAGTTGCATGTCTCTTCATTGTCCCTTCTTGCAACTGAGGAAAATCTTTTTGTTCTTATAGAACACACAATTCATGGGGCTCCCAATTCCAGTGTCTGACTGAGCAAGGTCTGCTGTGCAGTGCGTCAGAATAACAGAATAGAAGACCACGGTGACAAAAACCGGAAATCCTGATAGCTCATGAGATGAAATACATGGGCCCAATCAATGATCATGATAATTATGCAACTTCTATGTATTTCCTGCGCGCATAAAGAAGACTTTTAAAACCCAAAGTGCCTGGGTAACTATAGTGCTGTACTTACCAGTTCGATCACTCGGGCGCTTGTTTGAAGACGAGTTCTGGATAGTCATGAAAGCACCAGTCCGCCACTAGAAAACAGACAGCGCTTGCATTCACAAATAGCCCTAGATCACAAAAGCGCTATTTTAAAGCTAATTTCTACTTACTATTTTATGCTTGCGATGGCTCGATGCGGTTGCGAAGGCCGGGCACAAAAACATTTCATACGCACACAGACGCACACAGAAAAACTACACGAATTATGCAGACAGAATGAAAAAGACCAGGACATTAAACTTAAAAGCGACGAGGGACCAGAAAACTTGTACCACGTACGGTGCGTACAGTACATATGTAACCCTCGTGCCTGGTAGGCCATGGCGAATGGGAGAGAGTAATCGATACTCTCCTCTGGCTGGAAGACGCCAACCCCTCGGGTTGATGTTTCAGCCGTAGGTATAGTCGCAAGACTATCCTGCTCAAGTCGGAGTTTTTGTCCCCCCGACTTCGGTCGGCCACCTCCCTCCTACGCCTACCAGGACTGGTTACACATACCCGCGGTCCGGTAACACCAACTAGCTAGTGTCCCTGACTCAGCATTGGCAGATTTGAGTCTGAGGTAGGAAGGGGACAAGCTCACAGGATAGTCACTGAAACGGGCTGTTCGAGTGGCGGGGCTGTCTCTAGCATCAGGAAACTGATGGTGCTCATGTCTGGTGGAGGTCCTCCTCCGACAGCCAAAGTAACAACAGAGTCATTGCAGCGCCACCAGGTGGCCCCTCGTCTTACGTAAGCTGTATAGTGTCCTGATGCCATGTCTGCACCCATATGTTCCATTGCTGCCACAACCCGAAATGCCGAGTGCCCAAAAGTACCTAGGTCAGGGTTGAACTCTTTCACAGCAGATGCGTCAGGTATGCCTCGTGAATGACAAAATATCCATACCAGGAACTGAGCTGGGACAGACACAATGTCGCACCTCTTTCTCACTTTGCCCGCCCGCAAACACATTTTGCAAGATCTCTCTCCATCGAGTCTGAATCCGAGTATCATTTCTTCAATGGTCCGATTAGCCCACGGCAGCACAAGCAAGTGTAACGAGGGTTGACGAGATGTGTCCGAAGTCTAGGGGATGGGGACAACCCAAGTTACATACGCTCAATGCTCACCCAAAGTGCGATGGAACGGGGCCCAATACGGTTGATGACGGGACGATTGGCCTCCGAAACGATAACCCATATGACGAGAGTAAGGCATCGAAAAGAAACCACTTTACTGAGCCGTAAAGATATGCCACTCTGGCTGCACACTGACATGCGCGGCCTTATATACCCCTCTGAACTCATTCTCATAAAGCCTAAAGTAATCATTAGTCACGCGAAAACTGGAGCCTCCTGGCATGAAACTGGATTCCTATGTGCCTGCCCAGGCAGCAGCAGCCTAACACAAAACGCTACTAATTAGACACCATGCAAATGCAGCAGGTAAATCGACATCATGCAAAGATATGTGAACAGCCGACATACCCTGAGCGCTAGGCGCGAGATTCGGATTCCCAATGATGTTAAATAACTACTGTATATCACACAAGTACGATGTCTCCTCGATGCTACAGCTGCTCCCCGTGTATCCACACCCTGCATAGTCAAACACGAACGTTTCCCGTGTGCACACACGGAACATGTCCAGCATTTTTGCTTTTTGAATCACTGCTTGGATGAACTATGGAGCGCACTGCTCGCCATCCTTGTCAGCAAAGTTAAACTTGCCTTTCGCAGACAGCGCCAGTCTTAAGCGTTGTGTTGACAGGACAGCTGGTTCCTGTTGCATCTCTTGCGCTTCATACTCATCGCAGAACAACACCAGCTTCTGCTGAAACGGTTTCATTCGAGCATGGACCAGATTATAGCACTCATTCCGAAAGCTATGCAGTGACATCAGCGCCTGGATTCCAGCATTGGAATAGCACGCCACCCCAGACGAGTTGCATAAGCCGGGAGGTTTCATTGATAGCACCCTTTCCACTCGCCTCATATTCGACACACAAGGAGCATCACCAATGTGCACGCCGCCAATCTTTTGTCTTACAACACGTGGCACTATCCCAATCAAGTCCGCGGCATGGCCAGAGCTGATCGTGCCCATGTTTCTCATCTCGCGGCGCTTCCCTTTTGTTTCGCCAAAATCAACCAAACGGCCTGCCATTTTAGGCTCTATGGGCTTCCTCTTCTTAGCTGGACAAATCGCCTCATTGACAATCGCCTTTCGTTTGTAGGCACAACGTGGCTTAGTCTTTGTTACCGGCCTCTTTGTTTTGCTTTTTCTCGCCTGCATTTGTCCATCATCATCGACAGCCACTGGTTGCGCATCCTGTTTTAGAGCACTGCACCAAGCACGATCACGCACTTTCTTTAGCTTCTTGCTCGACAAGACTAGCTGGGGAAGGTGCGACTCATTTTCCTGACGCAATCGATTGATTTCCTTCACGCACATGGCATTAGCACGAGCCATACTCGGATCAAAGTTCATCAAGTGGAGACCTGTTAGAGTCCTCACGCGAGACAAAGCAACGTACGTCATGCCTGCACCAGCGTCCTTGCTAAAGACGGTATTGCCAACATCAATCATAGCTTGGAACACACTCACGCCTTGTGCCTTGTGAATGGTCATGGCATAGGACAAGATGAGTGGGAACTGCTTTCGGTCAACATACATCTGCTTCGTCAGTTCAAACTTGACGGTCGCTCTGTGAATTATGACCACGTTGGGCATTTTATCGAACTTGACAAGCACCTTGTCCGCAACTTTTCCACAGGGAGAATACTCAAAACTGGTCACACAACCGACAGCTCCATTCACCAAGCCGCTCGCAACGTCAACATTTCTCCTTAGCATGACTCGCGCCCCGATGGAAAGACAAAGGCCCTCCTCAATGCCAGCAGTCTCTCTGCTTCCCTCCTTGGCTGCCAATTTTTCTTAGCTGCTTCTTCGCTTTCTCAGCTTGTTGCTTCGAAGCACGGCGGCCCAGGTACAAGAAACTGTCAATTGCTGGTATTTCAATCACTCTGCTCGATTCTGCATCGAGCATGTGACTGTTGTTGAATTCGTTGACCATTTTTTGTAAGGCCATTAAACAGATCATTTCACTGCCAGCCTTGCGCAGTTGCACGCATCTCTAAGCGAGGGCTTTTAATGGATCCACTTGCGATGTCAGAGGGATCAGCCGACCCTGCAGCACACAAACATCCTCTTCAGTCATTTGGCCGAATCGCAGCCTGTCCAGAATGCCCGCACATTCAAGATCCTCTTGCTGCCCCATATTGATGGTCAGCTCATCGTAGGCAAATGTTTCCCACAGCTCAGGCGCGCCCCAGCCGCCGATGATCTTGTTCGTTTGTGCAGCGGTCAGTTCTTTAAAAGGTGGACCGTCACCACAAGGTGGCAGCTGCGCCAAGTCACCCATGACGATTACGTTCAGCCCACAGAATAGTATGTGCTCCCCATTCCTGTTGAAAATTTCGTTCAGGCGTAAATGAACATACGCAAAGAGAACGTTCGACACCATGCTCACTTCGTCGATGATCAAAACTTTGACTTGTTTCATGTAGGTGCGGAACTACTTGCACACATCGTCAGACAGTGGAGAGTACGCACTCTTGAGTCCATGCTGCACTGGCAACTGCAGCAGCCTGTGCAACGTCATGCCGTTCACATTGAAAGCAGCCAAGCCAGTGAAGGCCGCGACTGCGACACTGGTTCCATTCCTGCATTAGCGTCGATCAATTCTTCACTCTCGCTTCTGAAGGGCTTGAACAGCAAGAGGAGCGAGTAGCAGTACTCTTCCTGTCTTTCTTGGAAGTTGTAGATTGCATGACTGATCAAGTATGGCTTGGTTCTTACACTCAGCCGTTCGCCTCTGTTTTAAACGCCAGGGGCCAGTGTTTGACATCGAGTCTCGATCGTGCAAACGCACGAAATCATACAGACACATGTTCTTAAGACACTCTGGCCTGTCTGGGTAATACGTAGAGATCCAACTGTTTTCGTACTTGTCAGTCGACTCTGGATCCATGTCCTTTAACTTAGCCAATGGCTTCAGTATTATTTCCAAAAAAGTCTGTTATGACAGACTCAAAACTTTTAGACCAGCCAATGCACACAGTGGATAACCAGGGCTTAGGGACGGCTGTTCTACTCGGCCACTGCAAATCCCAACCACGGTCGATTAGGAAACGTGCTCAAGCTACTTTTTTTGCATGATATCATAACCACGACTAATCGTGAGCAACGAGCAAATTTGAAAGCAACGAGCAGCGTCATTGAAAGATCCAGCTCGTGGTCTACATAGTGGGCTAAAAGTGTCTGCCTCTCGGGTTGAATGCACACTACTAGCGAGTGTTCAACCCCCGGCTACGCGATTCATTTTGTGTAATGTGTTCCCCCATCCTCAAGTGTGCCATTCCTGATGTGGTGAAACATGACCATGAACATAAAGTTGGAAAGGGGAATGACTGTTGCGAGTGTTACTCAAGGCTTAAGATCTCGCGATAAGCTGTACAACGTTACTCGCAGCGCTAGAGCTTTAGCATATTCAGGTTGCCATCGTGTGAAGCAGCCGGTATCCTTTGGGGAGCCTGTCCAAACAGCAGCAGCACACAGACTATGTGGCTTTGGTGCTGAAATCGACAAGCATCTGTGTGGTAGTGATTACTGTGTGCATTAAGCAGAATGTGAGGACCTGTCATCGTGCGGCCGAGTAGACCAGCCATCCTAAGCCTTGGTTATCCACTCTGTGCATTGGCTGGTCTAAAAGTTTTGAGTCTGTCATAACGGACTTTTTTGGAAATAATAAGACCGTTTGTCGTTTTTGTTACAAAGTAGTTTAGACCAAAACACTGCGTGCCCATGCATAGATCAACTGAGAAATGAGGTGACTGACCATTATACATCCAAACCTCTGAAAAGCACAAACCTTAAACGGAACTTGCAGCCGCGCGACTAAGATTATTCGTACGGTCCGCCTAACAGGATCGAATGCATGCACTTTTTTGAAAAATATGTAGATACAAGGATAGTTCAAAAAAATCCTAGCCAAACCACATATTGAACCTATACAATGCCATAATTACTCTTTTACGACTTAACATCTCCTGAGACGTCTGCACTTGTTTAAACGTTCGTGCAACGCGTGAACATTGGTTAAAAAGAAGTATTACTCACACCCCTCGAAAACCGTTAAAGTCGCTGATTTCACTTCCTCATCACTCAAAAATCTTTCCCCCAAAAAACTTTTTTTGGGTTTTTTGAATAGGTAGTAATCGCTGGGTGCCAGGTCTGAACTGTATGGTGGATGATCAGTTTGTTTGAATCCCTATTCATCGATAGCAGCCTGAGCAATTTCTTGCAGGGGTTCCAGTGGGATGTGTGGCAGTGTGAATAAAAATTTTCACTGCTGCAGCTCATGCGGAAAGTACTCAGGGTAGGAACTTTTTTAAATCCCTCCGTCTACAGTAAAGACACCAGGAAAAAACATAACTTCTTTTGTGCGCCCATCATATCCGATAGCTTATACCCTACTTGGAAACACAATCCAAGATCACCCTCATATTCTTTGTTCACAGTAAGGTGCCTCTGCCACGCGAAAAAAACAAACCAAAAATTTATTTTCGTGATGGAGTCGAACCGCGTACCTCGTGGTTTCAATAGAAACTCTCCATTAAACCAGACGCGTACGCAGGGGGGATGCTTGGGGGCTCGGGCCCCCTACGAACCTGAAAAGTGAGGTAAACCTTTACAAACTTCGTGCAATCCCAGCAATGGTTGGTTGCATGTCGACTTATACATTTTCGTGTTTTCGCAGTGCAATATTTCGCCTCCGGCGGGGCGGAGATAAACCTAGTGGCGAGCACAGCGGGTGGCAATGCGGCCAACGGTCCCCTTCGAAGCCAGAGAATTGGCCAGAGTGGGCACCTAGTCGATAACATTAAAGGTTTTTCTTGTATATGGTGAGTACGGTATGGACAAAGATGGAACTCATTGCTTCTGTATGATCAGAAAGATTGTGCGCAAATTTTGGAAGGTCAGAAGCCACGCAGAAGCCTTCAGCTTTTTGACAGAAAGGCGGCTTGAGTTTTTTGCGGGGTTAAAGAAAATGATTTCATGCACTAAGTTATTTCCCGCAAATTTATTTGAAGAATCGTGAAAAATTGTGTCTGCGAGGAGCTAATTTTTAAAAAATTAGCATATAACTGGGAAATTTTAACATATAACTGAATCATATTAGTCTATATTAACCTCCCCAGGAAAAAACTGTAACCTCATCTAGCTGAGAGTAACAGCTTCGGATTGATTCTAACCTACAACCGAATCATATAGATGAACTCGAACACATCAGCTTCCAGTTCATGCCTACTTCCCCAAGAAAGAGCTGTAACCCCATCCAGCTAGAATGAACAACTTCCGACTGATTCTACCATACAACTTAAACTTATGAAGAAACTCGCGCATATCAGCTGCCAGTCTACGCCTACCTCCCCAGGAAAGAGCTATAACCTTTATCTAGCCAAGATTCACGGTATCGACACTAGCAAAATTCTGTTCTCTTGCGCCACCGCAGTCCAGCTGAAACCCGCGCCTTTTACCTGGTGTCGCCTGCTGAGTCTAGACTCCTGACTCAAATCGGACGAATCTTCGGGGCGCGTAGGGTGCCGCGGGTAGCTTACGCACTCCGTATATAACTCATAGCAGCCCTTTCGACCTCTAGTAGTGTAAGACTGGTGAAACATCAAATTGAGAGGTCGACTACGTTCTATTTGTGCCAATTGATGGGCACACTGCCGGCTCCAGGCACATGTTGCACAGCCACCGTATGTACATTAGGCAGATCTTGGTTTTTTTGATCCACCACAGCCAGGTCCAACATTTGCTCTCAACACCCAACCCATTTATTTTATGATTTTTGGGTTGGGTTGGGTTGGGTTTTTGGAAAGGGTGGTTTTGGGTTGTGGGGGTTGACCATTCTTCAAATTCAACTCAAAAAAACCACTTTTCTGTTTGGTTCAGCATTACCGTGTGGATGGCCCCACAGCGTACTGAAGCCACTGCTGCATGATATCCGTTGGTTTCGAGGCGACAGATCCTGGTGCTTCAAAATCGTACCCAGTGCCCCCAGCTAGTCTTATCCGACATTTCAGTCTGATTGTAATGTAACTGAGATATTGTCTGTCAGCAGATGATATCGAGCTCTGACTGATCTCATGTCGATTCGCAGTCAGAGATCAGGTCAGTCAGGTCCTAATTTTAGCAGCACACGGGCGTGGCGGGAGTGGGTTTTTTGGTCCCGCCCACTCCCGCCCGCACTTCAGAAAAACATGCCCACTTCCGCTCATGAGACGAAAAGTCACTCCCACTCACGCCCGTCTGCAGAGCAGAAGCTGTCAAAATTACAGGTTCTCTCTCTTCATGCGTGATACCAGTCAAGTAGATGAAACTCACAAGAGATGCAAGGCATAAAAACAAACCTGCCACGAAATACATTTCAAAGCAATCGGCATTATTCCTCAAAAATTAAAGATCATCAACAGTTTTTAGATTTACTTGAGACTGCAGCGCATTGTCAAACAGCAAAGCTAGGCAAAGTACAAATGTGGCGGGAGTATAAGTTTTTTGGCGGGACATACACCGCTCTTGCACTCTAGTTGCTCATACTCATACTCATCCTCATACTTTACTCGTACCTAAATGCGAATGCGCACTCTAGAGGTAAGAGACAGAAACTTCCCGCACCCACCCGCCATTTTTGGAGTCTGCCCCTTCCCGCCCAGTCCTACCCACCCCACGAAAAAAAGACTCCCGTACTGCAAAACTCTCGCATTTGCGGGAGCGGCGCACGCCTCTAGCACACACACACAATGGCATGTGGGCTGTAACTCTTGTCAGTGTTTTTAGGAAAGACTTCCCCCGCTGTTCCATCGTTTCGCTTTCGTCCTTGCACTTGGAGCACCTC
>JASANH010000566.1:0-17612 GCA_030248295.1 Mesodorylaimus sp. YZB2_4 | reverse complement strand
CGCGCGCCACCCGCTGGTTCCTTCGTATGCTGTGCTGGTCACTGGGCTCTGTGTGGAGTCTGGAACAAGCCCATATGGATCAGAAGTACCAACGAGTAGTCGCGAATCATTTGGTCTATAGAAGGCAGCTATCGGTGGCAAAGGCGGGCCGGTGGGGCATGATCCTTATCAGCGCAGCCTCACCGTGCTGCTATCTTTTCTGTTCGTTGGCTGTCTTCACGGGCTCGCAAGGATTTTACACCACCGCTTTTGCTTTGAACATCGCACTGAGCGTTTTGATCCTGCTAACCTTCGTGGTCACCAACCGTTACATCTACGCAATGGTCAGAAAAATGTGGCGTAATATGAAGAAGAAGTTCAAACAGACCACCGACGATGTGGACGAAGTGATACGCTGATGGAGGTCCAGCTTTAGCTTTAGCTTTGCACTCGCCCTATGTTTTACGCATGTGTTCTCTGTGGTGGCTTTAGATGCACCCCGCAATTCTCTTTGTCTGATATCTGCAATGCCAAAACGGACTGGACCAAGAGGACTTGATGATATGATATAGCCTTCACAGTATGGGGGGAGTTTATATAGATCGAGTGTTATTTAACCATATATGTACGTACTAGCGATATCTAATGGTAGAGAAGAAAAGGCAGCATCATTGGCGGGAGCGGGTTTGAGAATGATATATGAAGAGGGGAACCTGCCGTACTTTTGTGAAAGGAGGAAAAAGCCCGGGGGCGGGTTGCCTGGTGCAGGGGCGTCAAAAAGAAGAGCGGGGTAGAACTGAAACCGACTAGTCAAGCTCTGATGAACCAGACTCAGAAGACCTACTTTCTCTCTGAGAATTAGACCAAAGGTTTGTTTAGGACATGTACCACACAACACAAGTGAGAAAACGATGTCTAGACACAGAAAAAAGTGCGCAAGTGCGAATATGACCCAGACGGAATGACACAGACTCACCATGGCCATATTTGGGTCACAGTAAACAACGCATGTTTGGAAGGTCGCATTGGATCGAAGCATCTTTCATGCATCAGAAAATCATATTTTAGGTTTTACAGTATTTTAACGATGAGGACAGCGAGTCAAGAAGAAAGGCCATCAGGAGGCTCAGGCCGATCTCCGTGTATGTTAATCGGAAATGGAAGAAACGCTATCTGAAAACGGCATTGATGAAGGATGCGTCACAGGCACTTGATAAATCGAATCTGGCCTGTGGCCTGGTCACTCAAATTAGGTGCGCAGTTACTGGCGAGTGTTCGACTCGCGGTCAGGCAAATGATTTTGTGCAATAATCCGTTGCTTCTCCCTCGAGTGATCACACCCGCTTGTGGTGCGGGATAAAACATGAATGTGGCGCAATAGGAAGAAGTTCAAGCGAGAATGATTGACCTTTGTCAATGAGGATATGTGTCAAGGAAAAGAGTGATAAGCGAGGTCCAGACTTTTCTTTCGCATGTGCTCTCTTTGTTGGCTTGAAATGCAGTCTCCTTTTGTGCATCTTACGATAGCGCATATCTGCAATGTGACCCCGGGCTTGACCAAGAAAAGTTAGTGATATGATTTAGCCTACCATAGTGCGAGGTATGCTTATCCATCGCAATCCGAAGAAGCTGCAGATTGTAAAGCTTAGTTGAGCTCCAAGGGAGATAGCTGTTGGATAAGAGGCCAAGCATGAGCATAGCACACACTGCATGAGATCTATCCACGGGTGTGCCTCGTTCAGTAAAGCACGGCCGAATGCTTGCGGGCCTGGATGCACTCGAGGTCGTATCCCTCCTTGACCTTGCGGACGAATGTAGATGATATAGGAGCCAGATCCAGGCTGCCGTGGCCTCGTATTCATTCATAAAGGACTCTGCTAAATTAGCCGTGATAAAGTCGGATATGCTTTTGGCGAACAAGGTCAGATAATCATTGCGGAAGCTCAGCTGGTGCTTGTAAAAGTGTATCCTGCCAAACATGGTCTACATCCCACCTCGGTCTCCATGTCGAACATGTTGCGCACGACCGCTGGTGTGCCTGACGAACGTTGGGCATGTGTGCAACTTGGTATCTGTGTAAACCTTTGATACTGGCGCTCATAACCCAACTGGTAGCAAAGAAAAGGCAAGCATAACATGCGCAATGTCGGGTCGGGATCTCAGAAGACGCTACGTACAACGGGCAACCAACTTGCAGTACTTCTGTGAAGAGAGAAAAATAAAGTAATGTTTGCCAGTGTGTGCTTACAAAGTTAGTATTCGTGAGGCACGGCACGGTCACAGTAGGATAGGGGCATTTAGAAGACGGGCCCAGAATTGGTTGGTAGAATGATGATGAACCAACCTCGTAAGAAACGTATTTTTTTCTAAAAATTAGACCAAACATTCCTTCTTGACATGTTCCAAAAAGTGAGAAAACGCTGTCTAGACACAAAGTAGGCATCAATGCAAATACGGACATGAGACCCAGACGGAATGACACAGACGGCATCACCATGGCCATATTTGGGTCACCGTGAACAACACATGTTTAGAAGGCCGCAAAGGACCTCAACATCTGTCAGAGCATCAGAAAATCAAGTTTAAGCGATGAAAACAATGTCAGTAAAGACGCAATCTCGAGAAAAGGCAATCAGAAGATTGAAATTTTCCGGTGGATGCCTGAATCGGAATTGAAAAAAAACTTTGTTTGCCCTTCTCTGCCCTGATGAAGCCACATGGCCGTTGTCGCCGACTCGAGATCGTACCACAAACGATGAGCTACAGTACACAAATTTGAGGTCATACAGTATAAGGCCCGCGGCGAAGGCGGAGTGAAACAACTCATCTCTTCTGTCAAAACATCGAGACACACCTGGGTGCAGCAAATGAGTGATCGGAAAAGGCCCATCCGGTTTGAAATTGAATTACGGTCACGCGCTTGGTCGCCTTTCAATGTAGGCCTGAGTACCCTAAAATATGCATGGCCTTCCAAAAAATAAATGTCATAAATTGAATGAATTTTGTTTTGAACTTGTTTTGACGGCAAAGAACGTAGGCGCACAGAAAAGATTTACAGTATGGTATGTCTTCGGGGTCGTATCCACAAATACATTTGCTAGGAAAAGAGACGGCAGGATCTCGGCAACTTTTTTGAGTGACCCTGCCGACCAACTTTGCTGTAGGCCAGAACTTGCTGTATCAGCCCACTGCTAATATGTAAATGGAATCAACCTGGAGAACTTCTCAGGATCTCTTGAGGTCCACTCAATCAATGTTTTCACCAGTGAGTCGCTTATAGGGTCTGTCAATTAGACCTTTAGCGGGAAGCACCATGAGTAAATGCACGAATGCGCCCCCTTACAGATAAGATGCACCTCAAACGTGTACTTGCGGACCTATTTTTCATTTTGTTTCGAAATTTTGTTCTTCCTTACAACTTCTAGATAATTATCACTCACAAAAGCGCATGTCATCAGGGTCTATGTACAGTACATACCAATGTGGAGACCTGGTAGTTTTGTGCACGACAGGAAGCGCTCATCATATGATGGCATATGATGGCGTTAGGTCAAGAGGAGGGCATATGAACGTATTAATATGTACTACTGAAGGAGACTGTTACGCAAGACTGTCGGACACAACGTCCGTCTGTACGAACTGCGTTTTGGAAGAATAGCATAGCGATGGGGTGACAGTTCTTCCCGTATAAGAATTTTCCAAAACGCAATCCCAAGGGTCTTTGATTTCTTACACATTCCTCGATCTCGATCAGGGGCTAGCTTTCATTCATTTCGTTTTGGTGGTGTATCAGAGTACTGATCGTGAGGAAACAAGCCGTTCGGATCAAAGCTTTACCTAATCAATTTGGATTTGTCAAGCGACCTGGAACACGCTGCTCTTATTCCTGCAGCACAATCTATTCGTAATTGGCTGGAAAATCAAAAATATCAAAAATCAAATCAAAAAAGAGAATCCCTTGATTCCACTGGCATAGATTCCACAATAATCTGGGTCTGGTTGGGATTTTCGCCCTTCGTCATGTGACTACGTAGAGCCCGAGAAGAAAATTTTTGCATAAAATCATTTGGTAGATCGTAATCAGTACACAATTTCTCCAACAAAAAACAATATCATCCCTCGGAAACGGTGTTTTTGAGACATCGTTTTCACTGGCCCCGTCAATGTAGGGCACGTTGAAGAAAGGACGCGATAAACAAAGAATTCATGTCAGGGTCCAAGTTTGTACTCGTACAATATTGTCGACCGATGTTTTGACTCTTAAAGTTAAAAGGGAAGTAGGAACACTTGCTTCGAGCTCCAAGACTGCCATAAAATAGTTAAAACTACCATGGACAAATACAACGAGGCTGGTACTTTCGTGGGTTGCACTAGCGAAAATGTCGACTGGGATTCAGACTTGCATCCTGCTAGCAATATTTTTCGTGTGCCATGCTGATGCAGGTAGATAATCATGCAACTATCTTTTTTATGATACATGGGCAGCAAAAACTGTTTGAGTTCATATTAGGCCAAGAATGCTACTCATCTCGGACAGCTTTTTTGGAAGAATGCGCCAATGCATACAATGGGGTCGTCAATGGCGGCCGTTGCTTCTATCTGGCCAATGTTACAGGCGAGCCAAGCATGAATCTGACGAGTGGACTTCAATACACTGTGGCCAATTGGACAAACGCTTTTGACATTTTCAAGCGCGCGGGTGGCGTCTTTGCCCAAATCCAAACATGGGCGAGTCGAACTCCATATACAACTCTTTTGGGGTAAGAGGATCAGGCTTCAGAAGACACCTGCTTTTGAGTTTTCTGGACGATTGTGACGCACCTGGCCGCTTGTTTCACCTGCTAACGTCCCAAAGAATGTGGCCCCATCCTGCAAATTGGCCGAACTCGAAAATTTGCACAACAGATCTCGTTGCGTTGATCAAAAATTTTTCATGTTTACGGATCATCTTGGTATTTAATGCCTTGCTTTTGCACATGCTGTTAGTGGCCATCCATAAACGACATCCGCCAAAGAATGCCATTCATGTTCATGTTCATGTTTTGCCATTTTTTTGACTTCTCCAGCCCCTCCTACACCTTCTCATCCATTTCGCTTTGACCACCTAAAAATGGACGTCCACTTTACCCCTTATAAAAAAGGTTCACTGTTTAAAAGCATCGATCGATCCATCATAGCGATTCGACTGCATCTGGTGAGGAGGCAGTCAAATTAATTCGCGCTTTACCTCCGTTTTCTACCATTCTTTGTATAATTGAAAAATCCCACTTTTTGCCCTGCTTTAGGTGCGCGTTAGTTCTGTTGAGCTTTTCGGACTAAACTAGGCTGATAGACAGGGACAGCGAGGACAGATGGCAGGCTGATGAGAGCGCGGAGTCAAAGATGTCCTTAATTCTGATATCATTTCGCAACCCGGTCCCTCGAACGTCCGCTGTTATTGTCAGTCACTCACCATATTTCGCCTTTTCTGTATAAACACCGTTGTTTCAAGGTCAGCTCTTTAATTTGAATTTCGCGCCTTTTTAAAGTTTTCTAGTATCGTTTTATTTTTCAAGTATAGCTGTTGTCGTCATGCTTGTGCAGAGACAGCTTTCAGAATGTGCAAGAAGTGTTGAATCCCACATTTTGAATTTACCGCCATTTTAAAAATCAGACATGGGTGTTTTCGTTTACATATATATTGATATAACAGAAATTCCATGAGTCCTATGACCCTGTATCCCCGATGAGCCACCAAGTCATATCCTGCAGAATTTTTCTGCGTTTCCAAATTTTTTTAGTTTTTCTGTTCAAATGGACTCCCCACAAAAACCAAAACTTCTAACTTTTGTAACAAGCGACATTTTTCAGTCCGGAATTGCTCCCCGCACCTTGCTGACTCGATTGAGCCATAAAAAGTTGCCCCGCGCCTCTCCAGGCGGTTATGAGGTGCAAAAGTGCAAAAAATGATAGTTTTGCCCGAGTGGACCCTCTTCTGAGAAACCTACAGCAATCTGGGGCAATACCTGGTCGAATTCAATGCCAAAAGGCACCAGCAGTGATGTCGCCTTGTCGTTTGAACATATAGCTGGATTCCCCGCTCTCACACAGCTCCAGATCGGCGTTGTGATCTATCGGGTCCACACCTACCTAAATACATACTGTACATTCATATATGACGCGGCCCGTTTCTGCTCATAGAAGAATAACCAGTAGAGATTTTGAAAAGATTTTTTGGAAAACACACCTTTAAACGCGAGTGCGATCCAAAAGAAGTGTGAGCAAAGGCTAGCGTGGACACATCGACAGATCCACGCGTATACACGCAAGAAATAGATCATTTCCTCATGTAGAAATCATAAGATGGAGCCAAATCTCATGCGCAGTTATAATAAAAGTATTAAATTAACTCGGCTTCAAATAGTTGTCATTTCAATTTTCCTGCCTGAAGTTGCACATCTCAGTTCTCAGGCAATCTGGCAAACGATAGAGCCTCACAACTCACTGACTCACGACAAAGAGCTACAACTCTGAACGCTGTTTTTAGAATATGCCCCAACAGGGACTGAACGAAAGAAAAAAAACTTTCCTGCATGTAAACTGAAATATTATCTGCCACTATTCACTTCCGTGTTCAACATTCCGAGTGTAACCCTCGTGCCTGGTAGGCCATGGCGAGTGGGAGAGAGTAATCGATACTCTCCCCTGGCTGGGAGACGTCAACCCATCGGGTTGATGTTTCAGCCGTAGGTATAGCAGCAATACTATCTAACTCCAGTCGGAGTTTTGGTCCCTCCAACTTCGCTTGGCCGCCTCCCTCCTACGCCTACCCGGCTTGGTTACACGAGCATGTGTTACAGGCTTCTTGCCGTAATCTGCTTCTGCTAACTGCTGGATAATCTGAGGATATGTGGAGAACATCTGCAGCAGGAGAACACAAGTGCTCAACATATTCCTATGCAGACCCGAATCCATCCTTTGGATGAGTCACCAAATTCATCTTCACTTTACAGTTATTCTTATAAGCACTTATAAATTCCATGCATTGGGTCAAAAGCGCCAGGCACGCAAAACATCCCAGTGTCTGAATTTCGTTGTGCCACATTGCTGCTAGGGTGCTTTCATGGCATTGCTTTACAGTGCGTTAGGTTTGTGGGAATAGCACTGATTGCTGTGCTTGTGGGTGCTGTGCCAAAGATATAACTGTGCAAAACACAATGCGTAATCGGCTTGTACATCAAGGAGTAGACCACGAACTACAGTACTATCAGCCGCCAGGGAGGTATAGTCAAAGGCTTGTGTCACGGTTTGCTTCAGCATTCATTTCTCCTTGAGTCCTTATGTGGCGGGGGTTCTCGAATCCGGGTCCCCTCTCGGGGCATGGGCTGGGTATGGTTGCCCCACGGGTAGCCGACACAGCATAGTAGCGACTAGCTCGCGCCCTTGCCCAGAATGCATCCCGAATTTACCATAGTCGATGGCAAGATAGAGTCAAAGCTATGTTGACACAGGGGTAACCCTAACGATGAGAAAGGTGAAAATGCTGTGATGTCGTCCCCATCCGTCTGCGCCTGATTTACTGTAGGAAGAGACCGGTGTAGCATGCACCGCCCCGAACCCCAGCACAGACACCAGAGACTTTCGAATTGGGCCCTGGCTTAAACATGACTCTGTCAGGGCCTTACCAGATGCTGGCTCCGTGCAGGAGGGATTCGCTTAGGCATTTCCTGGCCTGACAGTCGCACTTTCAGGCGTACATTTCAGTGCGCGGCGCCATTACCGACACTCCTGGTTGTCAGGTGTTTCAGGCTTATTATTACATCATACACTCATCATTATATGTGTGAAGCATGCAAATGTAATGGCAGCACCTGGGTGAGCCGCTTGGCCTGGCGCCGGCCAGACGGGACACCTTGTCCTAATTATTTCTATAACCAGTAGTCGTACCTGTTCGTGTAGGCCTATGTCTGTGTTCCAGGCTTGGAGAGCGGCAGAGGTAAATCGAGACTAGGAGCTGAGTGGCGGCTCTACTTTTTTACACATGTGTGTCATTCCAGTGTCTTGGATAGTTTCATATATGACCATTTCTGTTTTCATTGCTACAGAATCAATCAAGATGTGTCACTTCAAATCCTGGGGCACCAACTGAGGCAGCGTAGCAAGGTCTTATTGGCAGTGTTAGCCCTGGTTTAATCACATGGGATTCTCGTCACAAAACACGTGCGCTAAATCATCGCATGCAAGAGAGTCAGTGTCCTTTGAGAACTATTCTTATTCTAGCGGGTGCCGTAACAGATACCAGTCTCAGCGAATGACTCTTGAACGGTCAAGACGACTATTCTTGCGAGCGAGGGATGAATACATATATGAACTGTAGCTCTTGTATCACGGCTACACAAGTCTGCTGTGTGCTGCTGATGTATTAGCTGCCGTCATGTTGTTGCATACGTGCGCTACATACAAGCACTGTACAGTATGGTGTGACAAAAGAAATGAATCACCGCACTGACTTTCTGCCTTGGAAGCATGAGCGTCGGGAGGTCCCATGCAGTGCAGAAAAAAGATGGCAGCTATCGGTCGATTAGCACCCGCACTTTTCGATATGATACTGATAATAAATACTGTAGGGTCAGGACTCGAGCATTGCGGAATCAAGCCGCCATAAACTCGGCGCCCTCCTTAAATATTGCATGAACTTACTGTACTTTCATCCCTGCCGTCCCACCAACGCAATCGCCAACACAATCACACCCTCTTCTTCGTCAGCTAGTGCCAAGGGGAACAGGGTGTCTAAAATATCACATCAGAAGGTGGGCACAAACGTTTTCCACGATTTATCCGATATGTGTTTCGTCCTGCACAAAGATTCTTGCGCAAGCACTCTTAGGTTGGCAGTAGCTGCTGTCACAACTTTGATCCATGCACTAAATCTGTTATAAGGATACGTTACTTATGCTTTTGGCAACCAGAACCTGTACATGACAGGACACACTGCATGTGACACACTCCAAGCTGCGTTTCACTTGTTTTCTCTTTTCGATACAGTACGCTCTTCCTCACTTGCACATACACTTTTTTATTTTCACTGAAAAACAGGCGGTCATATATTTGATTCAACAGCACTCCATTAAGCCCATTCCTCGTGGACTCATCACCAGCACAATCATATCTTCTCCAAATCGAAACTATGGTGCACTGATAAGTGTTTAAGACGAGAAAAGCAATAGCTAATGGCACTGGCGCAAATCAGAAAATACAACCCAGTCAAAGGCAGTCGAATGGACTCTCAGGTTAAGATTTCTTCGTCTAATAAAAACACCTGAGTACGTCTCCACCAGACCGTAACTTCTCACTTGGCTATACTTCATATTTTTGAAATTGTTCTCATAAACAGGCCATCTGTTGGCTAGAGACAGTGGTGAAACGGGGAGTTATGATCTACGTTATGATGGACATGGACTCGATAATGGAGTCACACAAAAGAGGCATTAAGCGATGTGAATTCATCTTCTGGTTTGAAATGGCGCTTAAAAATTCTATTTGGAATGGTCCATCAAAAACTTATCACAAAAACCTTTGTACTCATACTTCCATTAAAACGTCAGCACTTGAATGGCTGGGTTTGATCAGAAACTAAAAGTGCAATTCATTTTTTTGGCTGGCTTAGGGTTTTCTTCCTAGCATCTCAGTTTCTTGAGAGTCCTTTCCGTATCCGGTTTTCTGTCATCGCATACAAGGAAAGACCCGAAGTGCAACCTACCAAATGTAAGAAAATCAAGGCATTCCCTTGTGACAACTGTTGACTATCACCCTCTCTTTAAGCACGGCCCAGAAGGGTAGGCTCCGACCATGCTCACTTGGAAGCCCCCTCTCCATGTGGTCTGCTTGCTGCTGCTTGCCCTTTGTGTGAACAAGGGCGCAATCAGTGGTGGCGGGGGATTCAATCCGTACCCTGGCGAGAAGTTCATGAGTAAGTGGTCATTTTTTTCTCCTTTCCCCTTGCAAATGAAGATGCAGCAAAAAGTCTTTTCTGGTCACCTGCTAGATTAGTTCTTGGAGATATAACATGCATATGGACAGATGCTTGGGGCCAATGCCGATGAAGATTCTTCTCCCCATGTTTTCATCAGAGGAAATCGTTTCATCGTTTCATCGGTGCACCTATCCTCGAGAAAAGCTTTTGCTTACCCTGATTCGATAGCTCATCCGTCGAAAAAAGATCCCTGTACCTGCGTAATCTCTGCTGATCTAGGCGTATATGCCTGCGACACGCTGCTTACCTGAAGCATGCCTGAGGTGTTTTGTAGATCACTGGGAGCTGATGACAGTGGGAAATGGATGACGACAGGGGCCAGTGTTCTTTGACGTAGGCGTCTTCCAGTAGTCAATCAACGGACTTCCTGTTTGGGTGTCGAGTTTTAATTTATCGATGAGGCTACAGTAATCACGCCCTGAGGCGGTGCCTTTTTCCCTCCGACTGCTCTGTTGTCGAGTCGATTGTCGACGACCTCCTACATAAATAGCTTGCCAGACAGGACGCTGTCCGTCTGATCGGAAGTCTGGTTTTGGAAAGGAGGCGGTGACTGTTCACGTCTGCCCAATGTCGACCGAGATCCTGCTTTTGTTTAATCGTCTGCCATCGATAAAAGGTTAAACCGTGTTCGGGCGCGCAACATTTTCGAACAAAAAACGATGTTGCTGATTTTTTGTCTTGTTTTGTCCGCTCTGTCTGACGGATGTTTGGGGAAGGAGGGTCATTCGAGGGAGGATCAAAAAGTTTCGTGTCGCGGGGGACAAGCTGTCTCGGATATTTATTGGGTCAAGGAGTCCGCAAATTACAATTCATATTTCATTACTTGTCAGAATGTGACCGACAGCTGTCGCGAAGTGAGCAGTGTGAAATTTCACTGCAGTGCCCCGATTCGCAGTTCCACTCATCGATTTCAGAAATGTGAATACACTGCTGACTGCGAGATCAGCAGGTACGGAGAAGGTTCTTACGTCCGAGGCATCAAGGTCATGTACGACCACATGAGCGAGTCACAAAAGTGAGGTCATACTGGAGTATGTCTTTCTGCACGTTCTGACCCTTGTCTCGACCCACCTAGGATATTGTACTTGTGTTGCAACTCCTCCAAGTCGCCGCCGCGAGAATGCTCGGGGAAATTAGAGAAATTAAATGGAAAGCAGAGGACTGATGACCAGCAACTGTGGTCATTCAGACAAGCCAAGAGCAACTCACTGGCCAATGGCGCCAGGTTCGTCGAAGTCTTTTAGTTTTGAAACTTGAATTGTCCATACGAGTTCGGTTCCTCTAGCGAGTTGTCCTTGTCGGTCGAAACGTGCTACATCGACCAATCGAATTTCACACTCTGTCCGATCGCTAAGATGAAATCGAATATGGGCATCGATCCAAGATTAGCAGGATTGGCAGGACTCGCAGGTCTCGCAGGGCTTGCAGGTCTTGCCTTGATCAAAAAGAAACAAGGATCATCTTCAGCTCCCTCCTGTTGTTGCAGTAAGGTTTTTCCGGATAGGTTTATTACATAGCTGCTCTCTTGAAGAAATTCTTTTTTCAGCCTTCGATGGCGAAGACTGTGATGCAGGATGCAACCTTTGTCCGGGCTTTGCAGCATGCAATGCTGGATTTTGTTTTAGTGCATGATGTTTTAATAAAATTGTCGGTTACATACATACCGTGTGAAGTCTGTTCGGATATTTACGACTATCTGTACCATCGTCTTTAATTACAGCTCTAACTTTTGACTGATAAATTTACGCAGCTTTTTTCAGCTGTTACTCAATGTCAGCTTCAAGGATTGATCCTTCTGGACACCTGCTTAGTACCTGGGGACCTGAATCGTACATGGCCGGATGCATGGGACCAATGCTTTGTAAAAGGCTCGAGATTGTTGGAGCTGCCAAACAGTACATACGAAAAGGCCTATTACGAATATACGTCATCTGTGTTTTCATCGATGGACAATCGTTGGATGGCATTTGTTCACAACACCACTTCGACTCCGCGGGCCTGGTTTCATGGCAAGACATGGGAAAACTTATCATGGATGCCGTCATCCATTTCTACGCATTCGAATGCGCAGCCGCCATTTTGTGGGTTCATCGTGAAATCATCAGCCGTAAAAAGATGGGCGGAAAGAAACTGCGATGATGGCTACCTATTCAGCTATTTTTGCCAGTTTCTATTAGCGGAATGTAAAAGAAAGCTGGCTACTTTTTTTAACCAGAGTCTGTTTTGAACCTCCAATGCAATTTAGGGTATGAAACTGCCACCACAACGCCGACTACCATAAGCTATCTTGTCTCCCCGTCGGCTGTGCTGTCAACCTATTCTGAAGGTTAGTCCTCTCATCCCCACTACTATGTGGATCTAGGCCAGGTATATAACTGTTTTCTTCTGAAGGCATATCCACATCTAATCGTAAGACTACTGTCCAACACACCAAAACTGGTACGTCTGCAGCCAATACAGGTAAGAAAAAGCCATTAACTTGTAAGACTTGGCTATGTGACCAAAAGACATTATATACCTGATGCTGCAAGTAAAACTCTCGAAAAAAAACAGAGGCAGTCTTGAGCAGAAAAAGACATACTGTGCATATAAATTAAGAAAATCGGGCACCCTTGTGTATTATTAGGATAGGACAAAGCTACATTGATAAATTGGCTGACCGTGAACCGTGCTGATTAAATAACAGTTATGCCGACATTACGAAAAATTCAAAAAATAAACACACACATGCTTGAATTAGGGAGTCTCGAGAGAATAGCGGATACCGTAGTCAGCTCGAAATCATTGAAGGAAAGAGGCCATTGGATTTTCTTCCAATGGCTGACGGCAAGTACCGTCAGCTCCATAGTCTGCAACAATTATAGGTCACCTATGTAATAACACTCAAACAAACTCCATGTCACACTTTTAGGCAGCACTGAAAGCACGATGTCTCCTCATGCGATTTTTACCACTGAGACTACTAGTCGGCCAACCAGCGCAGGTAAGAATATCATATTTCTTCTGCCGTATCGCGATCCGATGGGAGAAAAAGTAATCAAGGCGTTCTGACAGGAACGATGAGAGTACAGTCGGCCTCCCTACAGTACTCCTGTGACACCTTTCTAAAAATCGCCCCGTGCCTCGAGGGTATAAATTAAATTCGCGGTTGTTCATGACCGCCCCAATAGTTCTGCAATACTACAGTATAGGGATATGTACAACAATGAAAGAGGTGTACCGTAGGAGATGAATTAAGAAAACCGTCCTTTATTGCGTAGGGACCAGTTCAATAACACCAACCACCAGTCCACACCCAACCGCCGCATCAAACCACACGCCCACAGCAGCTTCCTCAAACCGTAAGCTTTCGAGTCGGCCATTTCGATTTAGCAGCAACACCTTATTCGAGATTTTTCACAGAAACTCTTTATTCCCCTGTTTCGTCGCAATGCAAGACGACAGCAAACGACACGACTGCAGCCCCCACGTCCACGAAGACGTCCCAACCACCCACAACTATATCAGGGCAAGAAAGTTCGGTCAGCCAAGATACCACGACAGCCCTCCGCAGCCAAGGTAACAGCTTATTACACGGCAGGACACGTTGCAATACAGTGTTTTTAGAATCCACTCCGACTTCGCCGGTTCAAGCAAAGACGACGGCTGAAAGCACCAAAATACAGACCACTGAAGCGGTCCCAAAGACACCTATGGTTTTCCCATCACCTTTCCCAGGTAAGATCAAACCAATTGACGTATTCGTTAGCCGTATTCTCTTGTGCTTTAGTCCCACCGAATGTTTTGTCCGCTTTTTCCTTTATGCTTAGGTGCATAGCTTAGCGCTCAGGTTAGGCCAAGCCCAACAAAACATCTGTGAGGACCAAAGCATAACAGCGCCGTCATACAGTAGCGGAAGCCAAAGTAGAGTGCGATTTTCGTGAAAGAGCTGCCTAGCATTTATTTTAACGTTTTTAGGCAGCACCGAACCTTTGCCACCTCCAGAAACGACTTATACCATCGATGTTTCTATTCGACCGGCCAGCGTTGGTAAGAACTTTCTTACTGTTTTGCTTTTTCTTTGCGAAATCGCAGATTCGAAATTCCCTGGTCAGGCTAATTTTATTCAGTGAGTCCCAGCAAGGCATTAGTTTTCCAGTCCAGTCTAGTTTCTATTGGCTCGTTACAGTAGGCGACACATTTCTAAAACCAGTGCGTGTCCCCAGTCATAGGTATGTGACTAGTCCGTGAAACGCGACTCATTGTCAGATCAATCGAGAAGATACTGCGCCAAATTTATCTCTTCGGCACTGTATAGAACTGTAGGGCATCCATGTAGGAGAGAGAGAAAACGTGTTTGAATCCCTCTATGAACTCTCTCGCTTAGGGACCAGTGCAGAAACGCCAATAATAACTCAACGCCCAGCCGCAGCGTCAATCCACAGCACCACAGCTACTTTCTCAAGACGTAAGTCATTGCTGAGCTCTTCTGTCATTGATGGCCAGACTACAAGACCCTTTTAGGATCTGCCCCTTCGTCTTCATCCACAATGATGAATCAGGATACAAGCCCTATCCGCACCAGTGCTAAGATGCCCGAAGCACAAACTACGACCGAACTCGGCCAGGAAAGTTCAGCCAAAGGTATACTGTAGTGACATTGCCATAATGGGGCGCAGGCACGACTCTAATAGAAGACCGCTACGACTACAATAGTACAAACAGAGGCATGGGACCCCACTCAATAATCAATAAATATAGCACTGACTGAATGTTAGCGACAGTCCATGGACAAGTAAAAATGAGCAAGAATATTAGCCACGCCTAGCTACCTGCAACTAAGGTAAAGAACAAGCGAGGCACGAACCAAGGTTCAAGGACTTACCGCTGTCTAAATGGAGTACAAAATGCATGACAGTTGTTGTGAGTGCCAGCCCAACTGTAACAGCCACAAGTGCCATTGCTGACGCAGTCAATAAAATCTTTCTATGATGGCGCGTGTAAGAACAGCCAGACTGTCTGCCCTACTGGCCTACATGTATGAATTATGGATATGACCCCTTTTTCAGCCTCTACTCCGAGCATGACTACAGTACCACCAACTAAGGCTGACGAAGATGATTTCAACGCTTGTGATCTCACTCCTTGCCGCAATGGAGGTGTGTGCTCGATCACATCTCAGTCTGACCGAGACATCTCGTGCCAATGTTCTGCAAAGTTCACTGGGCAGCTATGTGAGGCCGAGGTCAACCCCGCCCCTGGTAAGTGCTTGATAAGAGTGCCCTCCAGCAAAGATACATACTTTCATGTGCAAGGCTTGTCCAACTGACGGCAACCATCTTTGATCACTACTGTCTTTCTGTTTCAGACTCTTCTCTCGATCAGTTTTGCAAAAAAGTGAACGGGACCGAGATTGGCGACTACTGCTATGCTATCCAATATCCAGGCAAGCCGAGTCGTATGCCGCAACAATGCTCCACAAAGGGCGGCCAGTTGTTCCAGTTCCCCACACCCGAGCTGCTGACCACGCTCCTGAAACAACTCAATCTGCCAACGAGTCTCTTGATCGGGCTCGGCCTGAACATAACCATCAACGAAGCGGGAAATCCGATACTGGACCCGGAAACTTCACCAGTCGGCATCATGAGCAAGATGAGCGAATCTGGAGTCACATTCACCAAAGAGGGATGTGCCGGCCTGCAGCAGTTCCTGGGTGGTTACCAAGTTATCGGTGATAGATGCAATATTGTCAGCCCCTATTTCTGTCGGTTCAGCACCACCCCCACATTCCGCAAACCAAAAGCGGCCCCGACGGGTGCCAAGACGTCGAAGCCAATGGTCACGTGCAGGGGTCGTGGATGCTACGAGGATGGAACCGAAGCGTGCAGCATGAAGGCCGAATGCGTGTGCAAGCCGGGCTACGAAGGAGCCGCCTGCGAGTTCAACAACACCATATGCGATTTCAGACCATGCAAATTCGGTGCATGCATTAATCTGGTCTACGATTTCCGTTGCGAGTGCGAGGAGGGAATCGCCGGCCGACGATGCGATATCATAGAAGACATGTGGGGCAGCCCCAAACTGATGTACAACAACGGGCTGCAAAAGATAGGCTGCACGTGGATCCTAGTCTCCTCGGGCTTTATCGTTGTCCTGTACTTGGTCGCCTATGACGCAACCCCCGAAGGCACTCTGAAAAGGCACGCTACGCAAGCCTTGTTCTGCGAGCACTTGCTTATTATGATCGGCCGCACCCCTCCCATCCTGGGTCTGAGTGAGAATGCGTGCGACTGGGTGTCCCTGGCCATAATGTATTTCCAAGGGGCAAACATAGTCCTGACCTTGTTCCAGACCTACCACATCTTCTACATTATGACCGGGGTCACCTATGGTAACTGGGGTTGGACCGGGCACTGGTGGGTCTTTATCGGCTTGGGCTGGTTGTCGCCCGCAGTTTACTGCGCCATCGTCAAGTACGCGGACTTCGACAGTTTGGGCAATTCGTACACGTGCATGGTGGACTGGGGCACGCGCGCCACCCGTTGGTTCCTTCCCATGCTGTTCTTGTCACTGGGCTCTGTGTGGAGTCTGGAACAAGCCCATATGGATCAGAAGTACCAACGAGTAGTCGCGAATCATTTGGTCGATAGAAGGCAGCTATCGGTTGCAAAGGCGGGCCGGTGGGGCATGATCCTTATCAGCGCAGCCTCACCGTGCTGCTATCTGTTCTGTTCGCTGGCTGTCTTCACGGGCTCGCAAGGATTTTACACCACCGCTTTTGCTTTGAACATCGCACTGAGCGTTTTGATCCTGCTAATCTTCGTGGTCACCAACCGTTACATCTACGCAATGGTCAGAAAAATGTGGCGTAATATGAAGAAGAAGTTCAAACGAGAATGATTAGCTGATGTGGACGAAGTGATACGCTGATGGAGGTCCAGCTTTAGCTTTAGTTTTGCACTTGCCCTATGTTTTACGCATGTGTTCTCTGTGGTGGCTTTAAATGCACCCCGCAATCTCTTTTTTGTGCAATATCTGCAACGCGAAACGGACTGGACCAAGAGGACTTGATGATATGATATAGCCTTCACAGTAGGAGGTACAGTGTATGTTTATTTATCAGATCCCGTAGTGTCTATTTCAACCACATATATGTATGTACCAGCCCCATATCCTACTGGTAGCAAAGAAAAGGCAGACATTACATTGGCGATGTGAGACGGGTTTTGAGAATGCACTATATGTAAGAGGGGCAACCAACCTGCCGTACTTTTGTGAAAGGAGGAAAATAAAGGTAATGCTTGCCAACTGTGTGGGCGAAGGATGTGCACTGGTTACAGTATGGCAGGGGCGTCAAAAAGAAGAGCGGGGTAGAACTGAAACCGACTAGTCAAGCTCTGATGAACCAGACTCAGAAGACCTACTTTCTCTCTGAGAATTAGACCAAAGGTTTGTTTAGGACATGTACCACACAACGCAAGTGAGAAAACGATGTCTAGACACAGAAAAAAGTGCGTAAGTGCGAATATGACCCAGACGGAATGACACAGACTCACCATGGCCATATTTGGGTCACAGTAAACAACGCATGTTTGGAAGGTCGCATTGGATCGAAGCATCTTTCAGGCATCAGAAAATCATA